>KZ809371.1:64445-79429 GCA_000696205.2 Oncopeltus fasciatus
TATATGATTAAATTTCTCAGGTTAATATTTAAACAAAAGAAAAGTATGCCGAAAAGCTTTACTGAATCAAAAGTACACAAAGTTCAAACATCAAAAATAGAAAAATCAACCATCACTATTTTTTTGATAGACACATACAAGCGTACACTACGTATAAAAGAGAACATTCACATGTATGCGCAATCATACAAAGAAAAATAAAGTAGTTCTCTCTCCCCCTTCCTCCCTCAATCACTCTCTCTCTCACTCTCTCTCCCTTTCTCTTCCACTAACTCCCTTTCCTTCCCACTCACCGCCCCCTCCCACCACGCCCAACCACCATGAGCTCGACTGTCTGTGGATGCTTATGTATATGCTCTTTTGAGTGCCTTCTTTCGCTGGTGTATGGGTGTCTATGTACAAAATTGTTAATTCATAAATGAAACCCATTATATAATGTCATTGGCAAAGGAAATCGACTGGATGTCCAATAAGAAGTATTATTTCTATTAATTTTAATAAGTTTAACTCCTTGCTTTGTAAAGACTGGTAAAGGCAGTGAGCATCTGTAAAGGATCTGTTGCTGAAAGAGCAGATTGAATCCTTGATTGGATAGAGCACAGCGATCCTCCTCGGTTAGGTCGATCGCCCAAGATCCTCTACTGTAGGAGTAGAGGACACCTGTATTGTGAGGCGGATCTCGTCAGTGTCTGACAACAGGAGCAACAGGTCTCTTTGTCTCCTCTCCGAGAGCTACCGAAGTCTGCCTCCCCATGTTCATCTCTTTGGCAAACCGCCACTTGATAAGAATCCACATACACGTTCTCTCTCAGGCAGGCCTACTAAAGGGACATTGGATGGGTATCGTTAAATCGTTAAAATAATCCCTTGTGGATGAGGCGACAGTCCGCCAGGATAAGCAGATTTCCCATCTGGCCTCAATAGGACTAAATGTCTAGTTACATCTGACAATAATAAAATTTAATTTACAAACCAGAGAGAAGAATCAGTGCATAAAGTGAGATTTCGCTCTAGGTCTGAAAAGAAGAGTGGAGGAAGGGGAATCGCTCACCCTTTATTTTATTAATATACATTTGTTATCAATAACCCTTAGCGTTTCTAAACTTAATTATAATATAATACTATAAAATATAGAAAACAAAATTTAAAATATATTCTAAAGATAATCAAAAAAACTTTTTCATAACTCAATAACCAATTGGATAGTAAATTTTAAACTCCTTCTAATCTCAACCATCTCTCATCCGACTTTTATAAGTCGGTACTTATACCTGATACTTATACCTGGTACTTATATCTGGTACTTATACCTGGTACCTATACCTGATACCTGGTATACCTGGTACTTATACCTGGTACCTGGTACTATACCTGGTACTTATACCTGATACCTGGTACTTATACCTGGTACCTGGTACCAAAAAAAAAAATTCTTTTAAAGGTCTGCAATTAAAAGGCTAATTATTGAATTATATTTTTATACACCGTTTCCCAAAGATATTCACCTTCGTACCATGACTCGACTTTTGAATAATTTCAATAGATCTTCACCGAAGCAAAAAATATCGGTCGTTCAAATTTATAATATATATATATACCTTTAGCCTTCAAAATTTAAAGTAAAAAAAACCATATTCGGTACTTAGGCTTCTTTTGCAAGGCATTGGATAAAATCGATAGTTGGGATTTTAAGAGGTACTAAAATTTCAAAGCTTAATATCTTTGTTATTATTACTGCTTCGATGAAAATGTACATAACAAAACAGCTGTAAATGTAATTTCACATTTTTTTTTCTATAATATTATTTTCAGAAAAAAACCTTAATTATAAAAGTGATAAAGAGTTCTATTGAACCTTCTATTGCAAAACCAATACGTTGAATTTGATAAGAAAAAGGTCAAATTTAGAGAAAGACAAAATACATAATCGTAGTATTTTCGTTTTATTTGAGCTACCAAAAAATATATTGACTTTAATCGGGGTGAAATAGTAATTTATTAATGAATTATAATATTAATTATCATATAATCTATAATATTTTTACGAAATAAGCTTTCTAAAGAAAAACTTTACCAATTCAACTAAGATGTGTGAGCGCTTCATGCACTCTTTCTTCTCAGCCAGTCTAAAACAAAGCTTACTGGTCATTTCACGTTCCTTGTTCACTCTGGTTTGTAAATAAAATTTTGATATTTACTCTTATTTATATAGATCTTTAACAAAACCCGGGATATCTCCTTAGAATACGCATTTCCTGTTTAAAAAACTTTAAGACATAAAAGGGCCAAACAAAAATTGAAAATTACATTCTTGAATATCTTTCATAATATAAATGCTGTAAAATTACATTTTACATCTACGTTATTCGATTTTTTTTTTTTTTTTTTGTAATGCTAAGATCAATGAAGATATTTTAATTTTGGTTTTCTCTTAAACCCCCTCCAAACCAACCAGCCTCTCTTTACCTAATTAAACTTAAAAACCTAATTTGTTTTATTATTTTAAAAATTGCAGACGTTAGAAAAAGAGCAGATAAATAGATAGATAGAAAGATTTATTTTTGGAATTTTAAATGAGCCATATTTAACATAAATAATACCATGTATTATATAGAATCGGTAAAGAATTGTGAATTCCATGATTTCTCTGGCGCAATCTGTTTAAAAAATAACGGAGACCTATTTTGTCCAGCACACGTAGTAACTAATGCTACAATCAGCCGATCCAGGTCATCGATGTGGGAATTCCTAACAGCTGATAAACAACGTGTTCTTTAGCTTGTAGAACATATTATACAAACGAGATAAATCCTCAGGCCAATTGGAAATTCCAAGTTCATTTGTAGAAGATACACCTATCTCTATTACACCTACGCACATAACACTTTGGCACAAGCACTAAATACTCCAAACACTCAAGGCACAAAAGAAAACCAAGGGAAATCACTGCTAGAAATCTAAGGAGGGCTGGTAGGAATACCACGGTAAGGTGGACTCTAAGGAAAGCCTAAGAAGCATTCCTCCAGGTGGCAAGGTACGACCTGTTGCTCGATCCGAAACTCCCAGAGGAATTTAGGCTCTCCCCCTCCAATATTCATGGAAAGAGAACTTTAGATTCCCTGCACATCTCACCCCCCTCCCTTTACCTTCTCCAAATATAACCCCGCGCTTTGGGGAAATCTTTTATTGAACTAATATCATACTGAAATTCCTTACTTTTCAAATAAAATGTTGGGAACAAAATAAACACAATGATTAAAATAAAAATTACGTTCATTTTAAATGCTCTTTAAACAGAAAAAAAAAAACAATCAGGGTAAAATAAAAATTTGTATAAAATTTAAAGTAGCATAAATAAATAAATAAATTGAAGAAGTATTAGTAAGTTAATAAATAACGTTTTTTCTGTCAGTGTAGACGAATATAGCGTTTTTGGGCAATATAATGTTACATACTAAAGTCTTTACTAGTCTATAGTAATGCCAATTTAACCAAAACATAAAATAAAACTTATTAAAAACCATTTCCATAAGTAAAACTTGCAATTTGTATCAAAATTAGAACCTTTTTGAATGATCATTGTTTTTTCAAATACCTTTAAAATATTCCTTGGTAAGAAAAAACTATTATAAAATAATTATTTGTACACGAATAACTAAAAAAGCATTTTATTTAAATATTGGTAGCACTATAATAAGGTACATAATCCTCGATATATTTATATTTAAAAGAACTCTGAAAATGAAGTAAAAAAATAAAATAAAACCAGACATTTAGATTAAAAAAGCTTTTAGTTCCTAATTATCGCACTGGACATTGGGAAATAGTGTTAAAACCTTCACACCAAAACAATAAGGGTGATTATTCCATTTTTTTAATGATTTCTCATTTAATGTTAGTTAATAGTTTGTTATTTTATAATAAACTAAAATATGTCACTCGGAAACCCTCGGAGAAATGTGGGAGGAAGAAGTTTTGTCGTCTAACTTATATAGTCCGCAAAGTTCACAAAATTATAAAGAAATTAGAGGGAATTGGGACATAAGGATAAATATAATTCGGGTTGGATTAGGACCATGTGAAAAAATGAAAGAGCTACTACTTGTGTGCCAGGAATGTAGGATTCAATGTACGCCAGGGCCGCATGAAGTCGATCTAGTTAGCACTGGAAATTTAAATGCTAGTGCTAGGACAACAACAAACGGTGAAGAAAAGTGCCCTGTACTGAACATAGCATAGAAGTGAAGGAAAGTGACTTTTTCATGAGAATGTAACGGAAGATGTCATTGCTAAATTTATAAAACGTTTCTAATCTCGACACACTGTGATAGAAAATAATATTTATTAAGAGGTAGTCTTTATTCATGAGTAAGTGACAGGCAAGATGGGAAAGATAATTAATGAGGACATGACAGACGGGTCAGGATAAAGAAAATTACCTTTCGCCATGAAAGGTAAGTTAATTTAAACTTAGATAACTTAAATTGTAGCCAATTTAGACTACAGACGACTCCATCAGATGTCATTAACAACTTCCAAACTTAGAAATACAACAAAAAAGACGCGGAAGATTATTATATAGTAAAATTTCTAGATCATTGAATTGTAAAATGTAAGTGGAACTAAACTAATTAGAATATATTATTTATATTATATAGAATATATAACTAATTAAAAGATATGCATAGTGATTGGCATTCCTCCTAAAAAAATAAAAATAAAGGCCGATGCCAAACCGCTAAGCCCATAATTACCCAGGATGCAGAAAAGATAAGATATTAGAATATAGAAACATAAAGCTTAAGATAAGGGGTTGTGGACGGGAAATATTGTCTTGAATAAGATATAAGTGAATATGACCTAAAATACGGAATAAGGATGGCTGAAGGCGAAGAGGGTGGAAAAAGAAAAACCCACCCCCCTGGTTTTGGGAGGTTAATAATGAAGAGGTCACTTTGAAAGTAGAAGTACGGTGAAGTACCCCACTTCCTTCTTATACCTTATTAAAAGCTCATTATGAAACAGCGAATACCGAGGGGATTCAGGCAGTCATTGAGCTTCTTTTCAGGACAGATTTATTTTTTAAAAAAATGTTTTCGATATTTCTCAGAGTCTAGGCACTGAGAAAACCCACAAAATTTGAGTGTGTTAACGTTCTACAGAACACAACTTATTGTTTTACCCAATGAATTTTAAATTGTTACAGTTTTTGCCATTAAACTTTTAAATTCATAACATTCTTTATTGAGAGAATTCGGCATAATCGGAATGGGGATTACCTCCAACGTCAAATGCGGGTAAAAAAAGTTTTTTCGGTGTTGCGGACAGACAATTTGCTTTAAAACAATGAAACCCAGCAATGTTCTTATAAAATAAATATTTTAGTAGCAACACGGCACAATTAAAATTGGGGGATAGATTAGCCCTCCATTCAACTTGACGGTTAAGGGTTGTTTTTCTTAATGAAATTCCCCATATCTCTTTTAAATTCAAAACGATGTATTAGGCGCTTTATTTAACATATGGCCAACAGAAGTCTAAGAATTCCATGTCATGGTAAAATAAATTCAAACATTTAAAATTAGTGTTGAAATATCCAGCCCATAGAAAATAAAATAATTAACTTTAGAAATGATAAAGTGATGATTATTAATATAATTGTTTCATGTTATATTACTATAAATTAACTAATATTTTTAGATGGAAGAGATATACCTATACTAATGTTTTGACATGGTGAGATAATAACTGTTTATATACATATAAACATTTTACATACCACATTGTATAGCAGGAGATCCAGGTTCGAGTCCTGACTGAGCATTTATTAAAAATAATGTGGCATTAAATGCCACAACAAAAATAATATTTATTGTAGTATATATTATCTTAATTATACAATTATATGTAAATTGTATTGTATTGTAGGTTTTTAAAATTTTGCTTAGAAATGTTCACTCTGTCTTGGTAAAATCTGTTATNATAATGATTTATATTTCATTTATTTTTCTTTACTTGGATACGTTTATTTCAACCTATACATTTCTGAGCTAATATGATCATTATTAAATGTAATATATTTGCCCAAAAATTTGGTTTTATTCGTATGACTTAACATATGTTCAATAATAACCTATTAAGTAAGATGACATATTCTTTTGCTTTATAATTTGGTTGAAAAAATGAACTATATATTAACCTAGATTTGTGTATTTACAAATTAATGCATAAAATATTTATTCCCCCTACTGAAATTACAACTTTAAACTAAACGTAGATTATTACTATCAATTATTAAGTCGAAATTAAGGGTCACTTTTACACTAAACTACATAGGTCAAAGGTATAACACTAAATGATATATATATATGAGGTCTAGCAATGTACAAGAGGACCTGAAAGTCTAGCAGGGAATGGCAAGGAGAGAGTACACATATCTCCGGCTCCGTATTTCACTTTTTCCAGAAGCACAGGAGGATGTAGAGGCAGGGAGCTTTACATTCCGAGGTGATATCTTCCCGGCGAAAGCTCTGCAGCTTAGCGGTGAAAAAGATCCTGCAAGCCACCAACCCTCTACCACAGGCCAATCCTGTTTTAATCAGAACTCCAACTCCTCATCCCCCTCAAGCCCCAGTCCTCCCCTTACATAGCGCCCATATCACCATTCAATCTAATGAAATCTAGCCAAGTACTTAGAGATTACATTTACCAGCAGTTTTTTTACGCTATAAAAGGTCTTCTTATTATATCGACATTAATTCACATAGTATCAACTACATTCCATCGCAAATTATTTTCAAGTTGAAATTTCATTCAACCAATATATAAGAAGTATGAAAATACTAAAGAATTCTTAAATATTAATTTAGTTGTGGATTATTATCCAACGTTAATTCTAAACAATTAATGAGAGGGAATACAATAAAAAATCTAACTGTCCCAGCCAGGACTCGAACCTAGATCTCCTGCAATCCGGGCCGTTATGATTCCATTACACCACCGAGACGAGCTAGATAACTTATTAAATTCCCAACACACTAGCGAGAACCTAACCCTTGAGAAAGACGAATACATCGTCTTATTCTCGAAGGAGCTGACATTTTCTACCTATTTATCGACTCTCGTTATTTAATTTTTAATTTTCATTTATAAATATTAATTTAGTTGTGGTTTATTACCTTGGAATCATACGATAGCAGGAGATCCAGGTTCGAGTCCTGGCTGGGACAGATAGATTTTTTTTTATTCTATTACCTCTCATTGATTGTTAAAAATTTACGTGGGATAATAAACCACAACTAAATTAATATTTATAAATAAAAATTAAAAAAGTAAATAACGAGAGTTGATAAATAGCTAGACAATGCCAGCTCCTTGGAGCATAAGACGATGTATTCGTCTATCTCTTGGGTTAGGCTCTCAACACTAGCGCTGGGAATTTAATAAGTTATCTGTCTCTCACGGTATCGTAATTGGATAACGCGTTTGTCCAGTTAGCAGGAGATCCATGTTCGAGTTCTGGCTTGGACAGATAGATTTTTTAATTCTATTCCATCTCATTAATTGTTTAAAGAATTTTTAAAATAACTGCTCCTAAATGAGCTCATTGTAAGGAGAGATTATATTCCAGTTGAAATATAAGGCGCCAGGCATAAAATGTATTTAAATAATGTGCATCTAGAGCCTCCAAAGCAGTAGAACTCATTATAAGGTGACTGATCTCCGAAGATGGAATCAATGAATCTGGAAACGCTCAGAGTAAAAGATACAAAAGTGCGAAGAATTGTTAGTTATTTGATAACCCAAATTGTAAAATTAATTATCTCTTACTTATGAGATGTAACTTTCGCAATTATGAAAATATATAAACAATATTATTCAGGCGAGATTGACACATTTATTTTTTTTATTTAACGGATTAGAATAATTTTATCAGCAACTATAACTATTATATTCGAAAGCCTTTTGCTGTTAAATACCCTCTGTCCCACTCACTTCTCTCTCCACCCATCCATCAATTCTGTCGTATACAAATGTTTCTTTTGCTACGGACCGGGTTTCGGGAAAGAGATTAGGCTGTTCTAGGCTGGACCTAGTTCTACAACAGTGATATTAAGCCAAATACATAATATCTATTATACACATGAGAAAACTGAGAATCTTAGTTTGTATATCCAATCGAATAATTACAATTCTTAACAAGTAAGGAAGTAACAATTTTTTGAACCTTTGAGAAATATCGAGTGTAGGTAAGCATAAGGGATTTGGTATTTGTGTACATTCCTAATTGGAGATGCTTATATTTATTTAAGTCAGTATAAACATAACTAATTAGAGAGTACACAATTGCAGGCACTCAGCTCATACTGATTGTAGTCAAAAAGCAATCAATTCACCCTCAAATTAATTAACATGAGGATGATTAAAGTTACACGGGAATTCCGGTACAGGGTAGGGTAGGATTAGAGACGAAGCTCAACCCAATTTGCGGAGGTGATTCATGTGAAGGGTTTTGGGGATTACATCTATATCGAGGTACATCGATAAGGTACGTGAGGATTCGGCGAACGCAAGTCCCTCGATAAGATTGAGTGTTTTCTCAGGGAAGGGACATTCATGTTGTTGAAGACGAAGAAGGACAATCCCAAATAGCGCTACACTTTTTGTACTCCCATGAAGATCTGAGAGACCTTGACAAACAAATATCTGCATTTAAATGCATATGTAATCTTTTATTTCTGCTAGAACAAATAACTCATAAAGCACTAAATAACCCCTTCAAATTACAAGTGGAAAAAATTAAATATCGTGTATTTTGTGTCATTAACCCAATTAATATGTTTTCTAGGAAGAACTTTCGAAATCTTTATTTAATTTTTATCCTATTAAAACAGGTTTTTAACAGGAAATGTGAGATTTAGTGGCGTAAGTTTTACATATCTCTAATCAATTTCTATTAAATGCACGTTTGTGTCACTTAAATTATTTTAAAGCTTCCAATCCTCACACTTTAAGGTTAACTAAATCTATTTAGTGTAGGTATCTTTGGGCATAGTATTTGTCCATAATTTTAATTTTTAAACACTGTCTTTTACAAAAGTTTAGGCTCTTGAAGAGGCATGAGTATTAAACACGAAACTATTAGATAAAAATATTTACATGGAATATTTCCTTTTTAGATTATCAGAACATTTTTTTCTTTCTAATAGTTATATATTACTAGGACATAGCAGCAAAAAATATAACATTTTTTAAAAGCCCTACAGATTTCACTGGTTCATAAAAAATAACTAAATTCTAAATATAAACACAACATGGAGAGATATAGAGCTGACCAGTTTTGAAAAAATCGTAATAGTGAGTACTTCAGAAGAGAACGTAAATAAGAAATATCAATATTTTCTTAAGCTATTATCAGTTAAAGTTATTAAGGCTAATTATTTAAATGTTAAATCACGGCATGCCATAGGAGTATTTTAATTTTATTTATTTTGTTCAATGGGAAATATTTTTCTTCTTTTTTTTTTTGTTATAAACTAGGATTTTATAAATATTTGAAAAGGTTCGATTTTAAAGGTAAACAAATTAAGTATGTGAATATGCGTATGTTTTCTGCGCCAATAACATTAAGATGAAAACTTTCTTTTCTTGAAGAAATTCGCTTAAGCCTTCACTATCGAGATAAATACGGGAATAAGGAATCTTCAAAAAGACAACAAACTTTCTCTTCCTACCTAAGTGGAAGAGTTACTTATCTCTCAAGAGAAGCATCATGAATCTTCATTTGTCCCTCAGCTCAAACTCATGCAAACTCATACCGTCCGCCTTTAAGCGGATTTTACTATTTCCAAGTCGTACATCTTCTTCTCCGTCTTTAGCCAGCCTAATATTTTTTTTTTTTTTTTTTTTAACAAGAGGTTTCGTTAAATATTCAACTTCCGTGCTGATTGTTGTTAGGTACAGTTACTGTACGGTATAAGTAACAAACATACTTAACGACACACCTAGTATCTACACATATACCAAACAATTATACCCATACCTATATCTAAACCTAACAATAGCTATGCCAAACAACTTACTACATCTAAGTTAGTTGTTTGGCATAGCTATTGTATGAAATTTGTAGAAACCTAACACCAAATAAGTGTGTTCGTAGTACTCCGGTGTCAAACATCCCTACGCAAACCTCCAAGGGGAATCAGTCATTCAAAGATTAACCTAGTAACTTAGGAATAATTTTCATGCTGTTTTTTTTTAAATGTGGATACAAATGAAATTAAATGAAGAAATTTAATTAAGAGGAGAGAGAGAAAACAACCTGAAAGTTATAACCAGAAAAGTTTGGTGTGGGTGGAAGAATGGACCAAGCTCTCACCCATCAGTAGTTATATTGTAAATTTCTTCCTTAGCAAGAGGTCTCCATAAAAATGTTATAGTTTTAGTTCATGATGAAGAGTGGGGTTGAAGAGCAGTCGTAAGGGATCAGGAAGCAGTCACACAAGATAATGGTCTAAGCAGATTCAGGAGCTTCAGTTCAGGACTTAAGTAGCTATTATGGAGGACTTAACACTCACACGACTGAATATGAAACTTATCTTCACACTCCAACTGAGGAATCCTCAATACATTACAAATATATTATTTAAAACATTTATGTCCCTCCATAGAATATTATAAACATAATTTATATTTTCCTTTAAAGAAACTACATTGAAAAAGTCCATTCTGCATTAGCTTCTTAAACTAAACTATTTCCCATGTTTCAATAAGAAAGACATATATAAGAATAAATGACAAATTTATAATCCGCAGATGATCATGAGTGTAAAAAAAACTACTATTACTACTAAATAAACTACCACTATGCTTGGCTACAGACCTGTCGTTAAAAAAGTGGAGGAAGCTCACTGCCATCGTAATTGAATTCATAATGATCTTTAACATAAAGCATTTTTCGATAAAGTGTTATAGTAAGTAAACTTTAAAAAATTACACTTTACACTGTTTATATTCTTTGAACGTTTCACAACTAAAAAAAAATAAGACTTTTGGTCACCTAATCTCCTCATTTCCACTTTCCAAATTAACCCTAAATAGATTTTATTTTTAAAGGTTTTTAATAATAAGTATAAATATCGAATTTGGTTTCTATGTTTTAAAAAATTAGGCCAAAAACTCTTAGTATTTTATCATTTTCAAGAAAATATAAATAAAATCCGTGATGAGTAAATAAACCAAATTACATAACATCGTAGATGATGAATAGATTTGAATTTGAACTTCCACCTTATTAAACCTCCATGTCATGGTACCAATGTGATTATCCCGATGGTAAATCTGCTAAAAGACAATGAATGGTGCATAAAAAAGTGTACAATATTGCGAATAATTACATTTACCAATTCAAATAATTATTTCAAACTACACATGAAACAATCATTTTACGTACTTCTAACAGCTTTTGGGAAAATAAAAAACCAACTACATTTTTTTTTTTTTTTTAAAAATGGGCTAAGTAAATTAAAATAAATAAAAACCCAAACAGCTCAAAAAAGCAGAAAAATATTAGTAATTAAAGTATGTTAGCTCTAGATGGTAGGGAAACTTACGGGAGAGATGGGAATCATTTAGTAAGAGAAGAGGTTTCTCATTGTAAAAGATTTAAAGATAAAGAGAAGAGTAATAGGTTTTTTCAAAGATCCTGATTTTAGTTCTTAGCCTCTCAGGGATCGTGCGATTTATTAATGTGTAGTCGTTTCAGAACTGCTACATCGTTCTCAGGATTCTCAGGTTGATAGCTGGCATAGAAAACACTACTTTCGTGAAACTAGAAAATTAAAAAGTATCCTCTACGACTACATCGTTTTTAGAAATTCTGACAGAATGTTTTCTGAAAATGCAAAAGCCTCACTAGAGATCCCACACAAGTGCGAAACATAGACATAAAAAAATCCATAAAAATTACCAAAACCGGTTTTGATGCCGTTCCTAATTGAGAACAAGAAGAGGAATCCCTCCAGATTTAGTGAATCGGTTCAGAACTGAGTAGTTGAATCATACATGACTTGTAGGGAACTACCACTAATTTAACTTTTTGGCCAAGTTAGAGAAGCAGCACACACATGACAGCCATAACTTTGGAAAAAATAAACTTATTACTTTTCCATTTGGGACCAGGAGGCACTCCCCACTCCCTTAACACCAAGACAACTCACTGTGATTTAATCACAGCTATCTCCTTTTCCTTTCTTTCAGACAACAAACGAGAAACTTTAGATAACAGCTCGTAGAACCAGCTGGACTTACCA
Organism: Oncopeltus fasciatus; assembly: GCA_000696205.2. Taxonomy (NCBI): domain Eukaryota; kingdom Metazoa; phylum Arthropoda; class Insecta; order Hemiptera; family Lygaeidae; genus Oncopeltus; species Oncopeltus fasciatus. Next base: position 76,757 of record KZ809371.1, read on the forward strand.
AAATGATGTTTACTTTTTACTCAATTACTTATCACACATCACATAAAGTTAAAAAAAAAATTATGAAGTTAGATGCCATAAGTGTTGGTACGAAACACATAACTTTTAAAAATTATTTACAAATCTACATACAAAAAATCAATAAAGTTTTGGATCGTTCAAAGCGCTTAAAAGCATGTAAATTGAATAAAAATTAAACATTTTATATATAATTCGATGATGCTTGTGTTAGTTAATAGTGTTTGCTCGTGAGTGACGTCGTTGTGTGAGTATATACTAAGCATTTTAGCTTCGACAAATTTAAGAGAAAACTCTACATAGAAGATTCACATACGTTGGCTAATAGATGGTATCGATAGAAGGAGAAAGGGTGAGCAGAGGAGATTAATGGAAGAAGACCAAAAGATATTGGCTTATTTCGAAAATAAATAAACAAATTATCTAAAAATAATTTTAAGTAAGCTAGGAGCAATAGCTATTTTGCCTGAACTTTAGGAAAGGTTTACTAGTATTCTAAGTTGTCATTGTAAGCACGACGCTTAAATAAAACTCTCTAACTTTTCAATAAATATTTATTGCTTAATATGTAATTAATTATGTAAAGATTTTTTTATGCAGTTTTAGTTATTGTTATAGAAACTTTATTATTGGGATTATATGCACAGAACCTGAACGTGGTCAAGTTTTGCGGAAAATCAATCTTGGCTAAAAAAAAAAAAAATAGTTCGTAACAATTGTAAGAAAGTAAAAAAGCATAACATTCTCTTTAGTATAATTTGAAAGAGTTTAAGTCATCGAAGTGCCTTTGGTAGAAGAAGCATTCTTTGAAATAGGCCAGATACTGACAAATTCAAAATAGAAAAAAATCGAATCTAGTAATTACTCTAAAACCCACAATTATTCTTATTACTTATAAAGAAAAGTAAAATTACTTGTAACAAACAAAATAAAACATACAACTTGCATGGAAAAGATTAACTCTGCAGATTAAATTCTGAATTTCCAAGTGTTCTGAAATCGAGTGTTTGTTGTTATCCATCTTGTTATTTGTTTTCTGGTGCTACTGAGGAAAATGTGAGAAAGTAATGTGTGAGCGTTTATCGCCATTCTGAGGGTGGAATGAAAGGGAAAACGAACTTAAGGGTGTGACCCCAGAACAACCAGATTGTGGACAACCATTCTGATTCGATTGTGTGACTCCATTCTGACCAATGCCGAAACAGATTACAAATACTATATTACTAACCCACCAAGTATAAGCTTGAACTAGTATTTGTAATTTCCCTCTAAAGGGCGGCATGTTTAAAGTTGTATTCCATCTTAAAATAAAAAATAGCCAGAGTATTCCTCTTCGTCGATAACCTTGTTTTCCACCGTAACTTCTACCTGTACTTTAATGTTACCTTATTTCGATTGGTGTTTAAAAACATTTTTAATAATGAGTGACATTTCATGTGTTTTTCTTTACTTGGATACGTTTATTTCAACCTATACATTTCTGAGCTAATATGTCCCAATTTATAGTATATTTTAATCTAGTAGTGATCGTTTCCCTAAATACTTTTTACATGTTCGTTTAAAAAAATCTGTAATCCTCAATAAGCAAAGAAAGAAAGTTTTTGCCCCATCCTGTCTTCATTTTTGGAAAAGTCTGGTCCCGGTTTATATCTAAAATTGTATCTTGTCAAAATAAAATTCATTTAATGTAATCCCTCTAAGTATATTTTTTCTTCTACAATTTTTTAAATTTATTTATTGCTGTTGAAGTTCATAACAAGGAAATTAAAAACATTAAGATATTATAATGGATTTCTATAAATATTTTAATTTATTAGGCAGATAGGTTTGAAAACAAAAGGAGAAATAAATAAATTGTTTAGAATGCGATAATTTTTTTTCATAATTAAAAAATTCATTAATGGAATTAGTNTATATATATATATATATATATATATATATACATACATATTTATGTGTTTAAAGATAGTGTGGCTACTTCTAATTTGTATCAATTTACCTCTCTGTTCCTGATATTTCATTAGCTGTAATTTTTGTGTCATAGCTACATATGCTTTAACTATAAATAAATTATTTGTATTCAATTTTTAAATAGTTATTGCATTAAATATTTTTGAAAAAGCCTTATAAAAAGTTAACAAGTACTAAATGTGACGCAACCCAAAAGTATTTAGACTAAATTAATGATAAAATATCTGTATTAATTTTAAAGATAATGTTTGGAAGATTAAAAAGGATATTTGATCAAATTCATCAAACTTATATCATATAGAATAAAACTTATCTCAGAAATCAATTAACTACAATCATTTAATATTATAATAAAGATTATACTTACGGGCTTTTTCGCACCGAAATTTTGGCGATTATTTGATAACACTTTCAGAGAGAAACACAGAGCGTTCGCTCTAAGGATCGACCTGAAACAATTAACATATATGAAATATGAAGCATGCCCAAAAGACTATTTACATAAATTACATTTATTTCATTTTTTTTTCTTATTTTTTTCAAATTTTAAAACGTGTATACAGACTACAAAGAAAATATAACATGAGATTTTATTTTTATATTTGTCTCTAAAAGTAAATAATTATTATTAACTTCACTAGAAAGTCGAAAATAATTATTTATTACTAATATAATTAATAAATA
>KZ809371.1:79756-106803 GCA_000696205.2 Oncopeltus fasciatus
AAAAAAAAAAAAAAGTTCGTAAGGTAGGTGATGCATAAAATAACTTATTTAATCCTACAAGTTAATACAGAGAATAAGATATTTAAAGATAGTAAAGATTATTTTGCAGAAGATTGTTCAAGGTCAGCAGGAAGAGGACCTATTTTAAATATTTTTTAGGACCTTTTTCATTGAAAATTATATTTAAACCTACTATGTTCAACAATGTCAGAAAGTATCGATTTTGTTCCCACCTATCAGTATGTCACGATCACTCACAAGTCTTAAGTTTTCCTTCAACCACTTAGAGCCATTTTCTTCAACCTAGAGGATCAAATTACTGGTTGTAAAAATATTCTTAACATCTATCGCTTGAAAAAATCATGCTCAGTGCAAAAATGGAATCCAAAGCGCGCGCGCACACTTTTTATGACACATAATAAAAATCATGAGGTAGTCAATAATTTAAAAATAATTCATTGAAGTATTNTTAATACAGAGAATAAGGATGATGATTATTTTGCAGAAGATTGTTCAAGGTCAGCAGGAAGAGGACTTTTTTTGCTGTGTTAGCTTCCCTTGCAACCACTTAGGGTCATTGGAAGGATGGGCTATCTATAGGTTTCCACCCCATTCTAAACACCCATGGCTCAGGACAAGCTTCTATATTATCAATAAAAGTTTGACCTGGGCGGGATTTGAACCCGCAGCGTCAGGATTGCGAGACCTGTACGGATACCCTGAGCTAGCCTGGCGCCCCGGAAGAGGACTTATTTCAAATATTTTTTAGGACCTTTTTCATTGAAAATTATATTTAAACCTACTACGTTCAACAATGTCAGAATGTATCGATTTTGTTCCCACCTATCAGTATGTCACGATCACTCACAAGTCTTAAGTTTTCCTTCGACCACTTAGAGCCATTTCCTTCAACCCAAAGGATCAAATTACTGGTTGTAAATATATTCTTAACATCTATCGCTTGAAAAAATCATGCTCAGTGCAAAATTTGAATCCAAAGCGCGCGCGCACACTTTTTATGACACATAATAAAAATCATGAGGTAGTCAATANAGTATTACCTAATTAAAAATGAATAATGGTCTGTAATTCTGCAACCATTTTTTTTTCTATTAGAACTCATAGTAAAGTCAAGTGACGGACAGCCCTTGATATCTGCACTCGGTTGGCCGGCGATTTAAGGGCTATAGCCAATAGCACTATGATAAGGACCAGAGTAGTCTCTTATCAGCATTAAGGAAGCCATTTCTCACTGGTTAGATCCATTAATACCCTTCCAACAAGTCCCTCACCCCCACCCTTGCCTTTTTCTCCGCTTTTCTTCATATTTTAGGGTGGATTTATTGTGGCCTTCAAGTAAGTAGATTTATGTCAGCACTCGAATAATAAGCCTTTTCAACACGTACCCATAATGCCAAGTGGGAATATTCATCTTTTAGGACACCGTCAATCCGGACTTCCCTTAACAAATAAAACTCCCCTAAACATTTTTTTTTAATTCGCTAAATTATAGTATAATAAACTGAAATTGCAATAAAGGCCATTGAGATATTTATTGTTTGAAAAACAGTGATTTCATATTTAAATAGAGAATTTTCTGTCATTTATAACTAGGATATAGATTTGGAGGATATTAATTCGGAGGTAAATTTATTTATGAATGAATTCTTCAACTAACAAGACCGAATTCCTGACAATCCTCTATCAGAAAAGGCTATCATTTCTTATCATGTATGAAGCATACATTTCTTTAGATGTTGCCTTAGTAGAAAATGACCATCACGCAAGTGTCTAGTTTCAGAATAAACTAAGAACTTTTTCCACGTTTCATTTAAGGTACACATATAAAAGAGCAAAACGAAAAGTGGAATTAGGCCGAGTGTAGCTGAGGTCGGTCAAGGAGAGGAGGATTAGAAGAAGGCGCTCAACCCTCCTAGTTAATTCCTATAGTGCACCATTTGTAAAAGAGTTTGTAAAAAAATATATGTCAGTCATCTATTATAATCACGATTTATTTCGTAACATTAACAAAACGAAGTTATTGATATTTATTCAATTGGTCCTCTATCGCCAACAACCAATTTCTGTATTTTTAAATTTATTTACTACCTTGTAGATGTAAGCAAAAATTTAACTTATATATATCCGTATGTGCTTTCGTAAATATATAATAGGGAATAAATGAAGAGAAATTATACTTGACACTTTTAATGGTTTTATCAGCGAATTCCATAGGAATGTAGTTATCAAGATTGATGTGTGTAGGAACGCTCTACAGGTCCAATTTTAGAGAATCATACTACAAAAATTGTTTCAGCTTTTTTTTGTAGCTTGCATTTTGACATGCAAAAAAAAAAAGCTGAGTTAGTTAATACATTAGACAAGAGGGGTCCATTATATCTAAGGGGGTTCAGGAGGAGACAGAAATTTAAAATCTTAATAATATTGTTACTTAATTGATGTAAAATTTTTTTTAAATTTTCATACCGTATAAAATTTAAAGGAGACAATTAGGGATAGCAATTTCAAACTTGAATAGGCCTCCATATTAAAAATATACAAACCAAATACTTTATACATTTAATTGCATCAATAAATCGTTAGGAATTTATAACATAATGAAGAGGGTCTACATGGCATGGTAAATTTAAATAATCATACTAACATTACGATGATAACGAATGCGTTTTGTTTATCCAGTTTCTGTGAGAAGGACTTTACATTTCTTCGTGAATATAAAACAACTATTACACCCTTGATCGGATTCAGTAATTAAAAAGTTCATTGTACGGTTTGTAGTAAAGGATATAGTGGGTTATCGAATACTACGGTATACGGAATTTTACTTATTATGGAATTCCGGACAAAAGCCCGCTTAAATATTTTATTAATAAAAAACATCAATACTCAGTAAATTTTAATACTTTGCTTGCCAAAAAATACATCAGAGCAATAATATTAATACTATGTTCAGAAGTAAAAAATAATGAAATTAGACTGAGAATTATGTTAAAATCAAATTTAATAAATCTTCATTATATTTTAAAGAAAAGAAAATTAAAAACATTAATTGGAAAAATAAGAAAATAAAAATTTTTTTGAAATATTTAAAAACGGATAAGACAATTTAAAATAACCAGTTAACAAATGAAAAAAATTTAAAACGCCAGTTAGGGGTGCCGGGAGAGCTCTTGGGATCCGTTCGGAATTGCGGGTTCGTATCCCGCCCAGGACAATATTTTATTTATTAGTAAAAGCTTGTCCTGAGCCATAGTAATTAAGCCCCTCCCTCCATGACTCTAAGTAGTTGAAAGGGAGGCTTATACTTAATAAATAAATAGAATTTAAACATCAGTTAAAAATAGACAATGTGGTACTAAAATTAGACGTAGAAATTTATTTATTTAAAGTTTTACAATCATCCACAAATAATTCACATGAGCTACGATAAGTTATGATTTTCAAGTAATAAATTTTTCTAATTAATTTTTCTTTCTATAAATGGATTCGATCAATCAGACATATAAGATAAACTTAAAAACCAAAAGAACAGCTTTTATACAGGAAAATAGGTAAAAATAAAAAATATCTATCAATAGATAGGTAAATAAACAAGTAAATAGGTTGATTTTTTACATTAATTGCTGCCAAATGAAATAACCAAAGATAAGAAATAATAATAAAAAAGTGAATAGGCTAGATTACGTTATGTAAGTGCCAAGAAATTAATAACATCTTTGGCATCTTCATGTTTCAATCATCTTAAAATTTATATACCATTTTTTTATGTAGGATAAATTTTAATCATAAAAAAAATTTAATAATGGTCTTATTATCGTGCTATTTTTAATAATTTATTCTATTGCACTCAGCGATTACTCATTACTATTTGTCATTCATAATTATAATACTTTATTCATAGAATTAAAGAAATAATCGGTACTACAATAGGCAACGAAGCCCGAAGAGGGAACATGTTAAGAATGTGTTATTTCGCGACCCATGGATGAGAAGAGGTGTAACGGTCAGCACACTATCCTGGCCAAGTGACTTTTCTTTTTCATACAATGTATAATTGTACCTAACTAAGGCTGGGTGTTTCCAGATGTTCATGAGGAATAATCGTGTCATTATATATCGAAACACAGAGAGAAAATATCAACTTTACAGGTTGTTAAAATAACTGAGGACTGAATCCAGTACTTTAACCTTGATAGTGCCTCTTGTAACAATTCAAAAATTTTGCTTTTTACTTCATTGGATAATGCTTGAAGGCTTATTCAGAGTAGTAATTATCGCATGAGGATTGTTAAATACTGAGTTGATGAAATAAAAGATAGCGTTAACTGCTCTAAACGGCGTTGTTGCGAGCTAAGCCAGCAATTAATAAGTGCAAAGCGGGTTAGGTATCAAAAAGGCACTAATCTTAGCCTGTCATTCATTAGCAGAAATAGGTTATAGGTCATACATAATCTCACCTAATTCCATAGAAGTAAAAAAGTAGGCAATATCTTATTGACAATATTTATTCTCGAAATTTTCATGGATTATTTCCAATCTATATATCAAAAATATAGGGAAGTACGAAAGACATGTATAAATTTATTTATTGACATGGTCATTTATCAATTTATCTTTCTCAACATAAAGTCTAGCGCTCAAAGGAAGCAAAATATTTTCGTAGGTAACTTTGAAAATCGTCTAAGTTAAACCATTCATTTTTTTTAAATTCTCTATTGGTATTATTAATTAAAAACACTAAATAAATAGCTTGTATTTGAGTGTGTTAGGATAAAAAATTAGAAAATATCAAATATTTCAACAACCATTAAATTTTAGACAGATGAGAGCTAAAGATATTTTTCTTGACTTAATTAATCATGCAGTTGATAAAACGTAATTTCTTATATATTCTTAAATACTGATGTTGTTTTCTTAATACAAAACTAAAAATAATTTTAAACTAAAATAGAAAATGAAAATTGATAAAATCAAAATAAATATTGTTTTAGAGCAACTAATTTCAGGTAACAAAGTGAATTATTGTTTTTCAGGTCGTATGTACTTGATTAATAAACCATCAATTAATATATGTTTTTTTAGCTTACCTATAGCTTAGTTATTTATAAAACGTGCAACACAGGAAAATATATCCATATTCACACTCCTAACAGTGTAATAAAATCAATTATTTATACAACACTTAACGAACAAATTTATTATAAACATGAAAACGTTAAATTGAAAAATTTAGAGGTGAGAAAACTTAGAGTTTTAAAAAGTAGTGTCCAAATTGGCTTAAAAATTGGTTAGTCAACTAAGAAATAGAGAGTTTGTATAAGTAGTTTTTCGAAAAATTACCTCTGACGTAATTGGATAATATTGGATAATGCATAAACAAAGGATTGTATGGAAATAGAATATTTACTACTTTGACTTATTCCAAATTTACGTTTGACTACGTTCCAAACAAAAAATACATATTGATATAATATACAGATATATACATTACTTCCATAATATTAGCAAAGTATTTTATAATTTTTGTACATACGTCGAATATTATCTCCAACAATGTCATCGATCCAAAAGGGAGTTACACTTACACTTTCTTGCATAAACCTTCAGCACTACCTATATAACCCTCGGTCCCAATAAAATCAATTACACAGGAATTATTCTAATTGAGGAAGCAAGTGAAGTAAGAATTAAGAAATATACATTGTTATGGGAAGAGCTTATCTTCAAACGTAGCTCCTGGAACTTACAATTTGGCAATTCACATTTCAATCAGATCTAAAAAAAAAAAAACGNTTGCGGGTGCACAAACACACACACACATACACACACATTTGTGTGAAAAATTGAAGTATTCGCGACTGCGATATATATGATAAATAAGAGCAGGGCAAGGAGTCTCGCCAAATATTTTACTCATTGCAATTTATATATATATTTTTTTTTGTTTGGTAACCTAACAATCTGAAGGCGAAATACTTTAAACGGCAGACGTAGAACGAAGAGATAGTCAATAAACAGTCTATACTTCAGTATGAAAGTGTGAGGAGGAGAGAGGAAGCTCGGATATTACCATATTTATGATCCTTCCGCCCCTCCACCGCTATCATCCTCTGGGGGATTAATTCAGAGCCTCCGGCCAGCTGGGTCCCGATAAACAGCCACTCTAGGGCTATCCATAACCCTCATGTAACCTCAGCCATAACCACTCTCCATAAAAACAATGCGTCATTTTTCTTTATTTACTTCCACCTGGCTCGTGGCGGTACAGATAGGTCAAACAGTGTATTATATCATTCAGGTCACCAAATCGTATCGAAGGTAAGTAAAAAAAACACGGCCAGTACGTGAAAAAGAACTAATCATCATGTTAACTAATCATCTAAATGCCTAATGAAGTTTTACTGTAATGAGAAAGTAACTTCTAAAAATATTCTATGATAGACAAATGAGTAAACAAATGTATCCTTGAGAAAATGATAATATGGATAAATAGGTCTAATAAAACGCCAAAAATTTCCACATGAATTTGTTGAAATTTTGGAGCAGGCGTACCTAGGAGGTCATACATTATGGATATTGTGTAAGTCTGTCCCTATTTTATCCTATATTTAACATTTAAGGCACAGAGGAGACATTTATTTGACGATTATTGCCGACGGGACCGGGATCTTAATGAAAGAAGAAAAACGTGCTTTGTATATATTCGATGCCTCTTTATGACGAATTTTATATTTTTGTTTGTATTATTAAACAATCAGTACTATTTGAACATAGTTTACAAGAAATAGAAAGATCAAATGTAATCTAATATAATATTCATTAACTACGATGCTGAAGAATTAGCTCAATTAAAGTCAGCGTGACGGATTAGTTTTTCTGTAGGCTTATAACTACTGTAGTTAATTAATGAAACACGAATTGTTATTGTTAAAGGAAAAATCCAAATTATATCCTATGATCTTTCTCATATCTAGGAAAAGGACATAATCATTTATTATTTGGTAAGCAATAAAAAGAGATGAAATATCTCTGTTAAAGATCTAGTGAGAAGTTGAAGTGACATATTAATTAATGTGATTATGTATTAGCATTTATTTAATACTGGTTTTTTCCCTTATTTTTTATTTTCTTATTAATGCGATTGGTTTAAAATTAGGAGCCATTGTGAGTATAAAAAAACAGCAATATATACAACTACTCCAATGAAACAACCACAGGCATAATACCACAAAATGAAAAATTATAATAATAAATTCTGCTCTTTCCCTGAATTCCAGCTTCTTGTCTTATTTCTGCCAAAATAAATGTAACAATTGAGTTGCGATAAACAATTTAAATATCGAAGTTCGATTCTTTAGGTTCATTTGTTTAGAAAATTAAAAAGACCTCCATTACCATCAAATAACATTTGTTGTAAGTTACATTTTTACACCTATAATATTCTATAATTTTTGAATACATTTTGTTACTCTAAAAAAAAAAAAAATATTCACGATCCCTTAATTTGATCTCTCCCTCGATCAATTCACATCCTCCTCGACCGTTTGTTTAAACCATTAACAAAATCGTTCAATAATTTGTTAAAGGAAGCTTAAAAACTTGGTTCATTAGTTGAGAAACTTACGTATTAAAATTTGCGGGTGCACAAACACACACACACATACATACACATTTGTGTGAAAAATTGAAGTATTCGCGACTGCGATATATATGATAAATAAGAGCAGGGCAAGGAGTCTCGCCAAATATTTTACTCATTGCAATTTATTCTTTTTGTACGTTCACTACGCCTTTTCTCCCACATGTTCTCATTTATAACATTAACATCACACATAAATTCAAAGAGAACTGTACCCGATTCGGACTTTCAATTCTACTCACCAGAAATCAGCTGAGTCGTTATAACCAAATAAAATGAAAAATAAAGAAACTGATTTTTTTATTCAACTGAATAAGAGACATTTAACTCAGTCCCAACGTGAAAACCACTGGGCATTCCATATCCAACAAAGAACAATATAATAACTAAAATAATAATCATGAAGAAATTTAACTTATCATACAGTAAATTTAAGTGAAATTACATTTGAAATAAACATTATTTTTATTGTTTATAAGACCTTTAACAAAACATAGGTTGTTCATAGACATGGAACGATTAATGTTATCTTGTTTTTTATAACATTTGTATTTGTACAAAAAGCATAGTTATCAGGTGGGAAATTAGAGTTACACCAGCAGCTAACAAATAAATGTACAGATATAAGACAAGGGTTTGAAGCAAGCAGCTCTTTGAGGGTAGTATCTAGCTGCAAGCATCACCCGTGTGGGGTAGATAAAAAAAGCGAGCCCCGAGCGAGGCAACAACTTGGGTAGGCCCAGAGATTACTGACCCGGATAAGCTAGTCCGCTTACCGCGAAATCGATATGCTGCAATGACTCCCGCCTCGACACACTCGAGGAAAAGTATGCCCCCCCTCCTTTATCCATACCCCTATCTGCTGGTGAGGGAGGAAAACACTATCGCAGAGGGGATGTTTTGTAAAAATCACATTCTCAAACAGGAATTCCTTGGGGCAATGAATTTTCTGCAGAGCAAGACGACTCTGATTATGCGGCAAGTATAAGGTTCGAAGATTATTTCGAAGGTTATTATCGAAGACATTTACAGGGGCGCCGGGATAACTCAGGGGATCTGTACGGGTCTCGCAATCCTGACGCCGCGGGTTCAAATCCCGCCCAGGTCAATCTTTTATTTATAATATAGAAGCTTGTCCTGAGCCATGGGTGTTTAAAAAAGGGTGGCAACCTGTAGATAGCCCCTCCCTCCAATGACCCTTAGTGGTTGCAAGGGAGGCTAACCCAGCAAAAAAAAAAACAAACAAAAAAAAAAACAAGTATTCTGATAGAAAATCAACACAGTAACCAGGGATAAGAAAATCGTGAACGACAACTGATGAGAGCCAACCAACCACTTCTGCGATTGAAAAATATGAACATTGTTCCTTCCTCTTAAAATATGCTAAACTTTTTTCATTAAAAAACTAAAGACAAAAAATGATAAGAATTAATGTTAAAAATAAAATTGTATGACATTACAAATTAGCATGTTTTTAAAAGTACAAATGTAATAGTATATATTTAGGCAGAGCACTACACATTCAGGTTTAGCCTGGCGGGGAACCATGTTTTTCTGTCCGCGTATCTCTTACTCGTCGCTCGGGAAACATGTTTTTCAAACGAGCGTTCCCTGTAGTCCTGGGCAAAACACGATTTGGAAATGCACTCCGCCGACCAACGCAGCAGATAATCTGCCGCATGATTTAGAGTGCCCCCACTCGTCCGGACGGGCCGTTCCAACCTGCACCGAACCGAAAAGAAGGACTGTGGATAAGGGGTTCGCAGTGNAGCCCTGAAGATGGCTTACAATGTAAGCCGAAACGTTGGCAGATAATCCTTTATTAAAAAATACATTTTTTAAATTTGTGTTTTTTGGATTTACCTAAACCGAACCCCAACTAAAATCATCTTAGAATACTATTTCATGAATAATAAACCTGAGAGAGATTTATCTATAAAACATAAACAAATTATGTCTGGAGTAAGCAAGGTATTTTAGGTAGAAGCAGAATAATAATTACTTTAGTGGCTTCTCTTGTCAGAAACAGAGCACCGAAGTAATTCCATACTTCAATCGGACAAACTTCATTCTCCGGTGACTGTGAAAATCCACAATTCTCTCCATGCTTTGAGGAAGTTTCTTGTTTGTTGTTTGCTTGTTTCAAGCCAAAATAAAATTTTTCTTTCTACCTTTTTTACAGTCTATCAGCCACGGCAACTGTTCACTCCCCGCCTTGCTTGCTAAGCTATACTTATATAATTTCATGCACAATGAGAATTCTCCGAGAGGATGCACATTGATCTTCAGGAGGGCATCTAAGGGCTCCATGAACTAATTAAACTTCCGCTTGCTTACTTGAAGGGGATTTTTTAAACCTCAATTCTTATAAAATATTTTTAAAAAATTGTTTATGGTAAAATATCCCTTTCTAAATGCAAAATTTTGATCATGAAATTTCTGGTTTCTTCAACTCAAAATAAAACAATTGATAATATTTAGATAGAGACTGGAGAGCGCAATGCAACAAAAGTCGGCGTTGACTGTAGGTTGAAACTTAAAGAAATGGAGATTTTAATACTAAGATGATTTTAGTTGGGGTTCGGTCAAGGTAGATCCAAAAAACACAAATTTAAAAAATGTATTTTTTTAATAAAGAATTATCTGCTAACGTTTCGGCTTACATTGTAAGCCATCTTCAGGGCTATCATGAACCCCAACTAAAATCATCTTAGAATAATATCTACGGTCAACAAACTCACCTTTTGGAGATTTTAATAGTTTCACTTGCCTTCTTTTTTTTGACGTATATATGTAATTTAAAATTTCAATTGGGGAAAAGAGGAAGAGTTTAACTTTTGAAGCATTTTCTAGCAAAGCCCACTAGAACTACCCCGGATACTATACGAATTCTTTTATTTAAACAAAATACGGTCTGGTTTTTTTTTTTTTAATCAGCTTTTTTTGATGACTTGAGAGTTTTGTCCAATTTGACCCAGAAAGTTCCAAGTTAAGGAGAACATATTCATGTTCTGAGGTAGAATAGTATATATTCGTTAGATTTTTTCAGGATAGATATGCCTAAATAAAAAATACAGAACGCCTGCAGATTGGAGTAATCTCACGTTTCGGCAGTCCTTGTAGGAGGAATATGACAACACAATGTTCGGCGATAAGCCATACACCGGTCGAGGCCACCACTTTCCCGACAAGGGGGCGACGACCCATCGCCCGCACGCTCTCCATGTCCTCAGAGCGTACTTCATCATAACAGGCATGTACACCGTTATCACCAGAGGGAGTCATCAACCATCATCTGATACACCCATCTCTCCGAAACTGAGAAAATTTCTATTCTGTGCCCCTGACTTTTACATAGCAAGGGAAATCAAATTCTTTAAGTCAGACTCTCCCTTAAACTTGGTGATTCCTGAGCTCCGATGATGGGATCGTATATTCCGAAAGCGCTCTGCTCAAATTTAAAAAAATTTTGGTCAAACATGGACTTTTTAATTTAATAGAACCCTAAGGGGTTATTTCTACCACCAATGAATATAGAACTCTCATACCTTTTATTCTCCGTCTTCATTGGTTTCTGCAAACCATCTTCTGTTGGCGAGCGCTTTCGGACATTGTCCATCTTCTGGCCGAATACATACGTCTGTATACATACTGTCTGTATTCAACTGCGTTTGAAATTTGGCAGTTGAATACAGACCGTGACAGTGAACGTATGTATTCGGCCAGAAGATGGACAATGTCCGAAAGCGCTCGCCAACAGAAGATGGTTNCGTTTATTATTATTCTTCTAATACTTATTTTGTTTCTTCAATACGTATGCCATATTACAATTACGAGTACCGCAAGGGATTTGGAAGATTCCTTAGGATCTGTCACTCGGAACTGGGACAGTTTCAGTTGGTGTATAAATGTAATAAAGCAAAGTAGACTATATGGTGGAGGAAGCCATCATTTGTTATTATGTTGGAATAACTTTATTATTAGTGTGATAAAAAAAATTTTTAGAAGTTTAGTGTCCATAAATAAGGTTTTTGGTAAGATTTATTTTTAGCAACTGATACAAGAGCTGATTTAAAAATAGTTGTAAGCTGATATAACAGAATACGGAAGATTATTAAATTTAAAAATGGTAAAATTAATACTGAGCATATCGGGATGCTGTGTTTAGGCTCCAGGGTCTTATTAGCCATTGTTTGATTATTTTTATTTTTATTAGTTTTGAGCTATTTTCGTATTCTCTTTTTTTTTTTCACTTATTTTTCAATACTTATAGATATTCCGAAGGTTGTATTAGTGACTGATTTTTGATGAGTTATTCGAACAAATATAGGCCTAGACATTAACCATTTCCTTTCTAAACGTAATTGAAAGACTAGTTAAAGAGCGAAATCGGACGGCTTAAAGTGGGACACTTTTGTAAAATCTTAAGTAAAAGTAACAAAAACTGTACCGGGCATAACACTTAGTTAATTCATATGAAACTCAACACACAACAAAAAATTTATTGTTTCCTTCAATTAGGCACGGACGACATCTCCATCCCAATATAATGAAATAAATATGCAAATACATACAGCAGGGATTTTCAAAGAGCCACATTTTTGTTCTTAAAATATAAAAATTACCATGTGGTTTCTTTTAATAAAGTCATAAGCAATTTAGATCATGTTGGTTGAGCAGTATTTTCATTTATAAATTTTCATAAATAAATATAGGTCAAATGCAGTCGCAAAATAAATGCAATGTAAGATAAAAGGAAAGCAGCAACGAAATTTCCCATTATTTTTCTTCTTCATTCACTCCATCTCTAATTAAAATGATTCGAGTTTTTTTCAGAGACACTCGGTTTTTTTTTTAATTTAAAAAATTGTTTAATGAAGTGGGCTCTTCTTCGCTGTTCCTCAGGGCAAATCCTTTGTTTACGTTTCAATTTATAGAAGAAAAATATTTCTCATTTAACTTTACAACCTTCTGATGATACTCAACATATACTATGCATTTAATAGTTAAAGATGGAATTCATATTAAAAAAATTCAAACAAAATATTAAATTCCACCTAATTTTTCCCAGTGTTTTTATGAAATTATCGATATGAGGTAACATCTCATATTACATATACCTAACAATTTGTTTACCTCACAAGTAATATAATTATTTTATGTTACTTTTAAGGAGGTTAAGGTTAAATTTTAATTTTAGGTTCCGTTTACTTTGATTATTACTATTACATATAAGCATGATTCAAAAAATGTTTTCGACTAAATATAACGTAAAAAAATTAATAATTTACAAGTTTAAAGATTTAAGATAGAATTATCTCACTTGTTATGGTTTTTTTAAAGCCATCCAACACATGTCTCATGCTTTTTAATGCCGTTCTGACATTTCGAACTAATCCAAATTTCTAGATCCAAAATAGACTTATAAAATTCTTCTTGTAAATTTATTTTTAATCATCCAGATAGAGAAACCAGTTTATCAAAGCAAGGCACTTTTAATCGCCTTTTTTATATTGTCTTGGAATACCAAAATATTTAGAATGGAATATAATCAAGCCGGTCATCATAACCGAATCCTCATCATTAGCTTTTGCTTTTGAATTATGATAAGATATTATAACTTAAAGTTATAATTAAGCAGCATTGCCTCCCGTCAATATTGACAATTCTGCATAATTATCAGCTCCAAAAATTATGAATTATATTCCACCCTTTTCAATGTTTTATTGAGAATTAAAATATTTCACAGTGTTATAGCTGTTTAGAATAGAGTGATTACTTGTTGAAATGACAGGTTGAAAAAATGAAGTTCTGAGTAAATAAGATTATCTTTTAATGCCTTTATCAGAATCAACCATTTACGTTTAACTAACCTAAATATCTATTGACCATAAAGTATACAACTTCTTTTTACTAGGAGTGGTTAATACTATAATTTGAATTTAATTCCGATTGGTTAGACGATAAGACCTGTAAACCACTCTTAAAAACAATATTATCATTTGGCACTTCTACATTACTCACAAAAACTAAATATGTAAACAAGTTTAGTCATTGAATAAATTTAAGAAAGATTCAAATCAGTTTTTTAGCATGGGAAGTATTCATTACTCTAGTACATAGACTGTTTTAAACAAAAAATTATAAGTTACTTAACCATGACTAATTAAATAATTTCAGACTGCAGAGCAAAATTTTGTGACCGAATAGAAATGAATTCATTTTATATTTCTATATATTTGAAACTCACTATTTAACAGTTATTTATTCAAATAAATATACACGTAAAATTAATTTAAATATATTTAACTAGTGCTGTGATTTACAGTAAACCTTAAATTGATAATATATGACTTTACAAATTACTTTTAGTAAATACCTCATAAAAAATAATGAATTAACCTTATTTAATTTTATACCAGAATAAACTCTTCCAGATTTTTATTACTTACTTATATTATTATTCGCTTATAAAACAAAGTTTAAGAAGTCCATCTTACTCTATTTACTAAGAATAAGTGTATAGTATTCAAACAATAATGTATTTGTACAGGAGGAACAACGCTATGACTGACCCTCTTTAGAAGTTGACTGTGTGGGACACTTAAAACGACTGATAACTAGTGAGCAACGCGGCTTTCTAAAACTGATAATACTTCCACATGGGAAGCGTGGAAATAAATATATAAATTATGTAATTATGTAGAGAAGATGGATATGGGTGCCTGTTTTTTTTTGTTGTTTTTTTTTAAATCAAATAAAATCATAGACACGTATTAAATGTCAGCTAACTCATGACTGAAAATGTTTTAAGTGGTGTTCGTTCTGGGAAAAGAGGAACGGGATGTGTTGAGTGTGGGTGTTAGTAAAAATGAATTGTCGTAAATAAGACAGCTGCTTTTGAAGGAAAAGGCGAACTTTGACAGAATAAAATGACCTCTGTTAAAGTACGGGGAATATGAATATGTCCCGATTTGAGAAAAAGCAACCATTGGTAAATAGTGTATGATATTCTAAGATGATTTTAGTTGGGGTTCGGTCGAGGTAGATCCAAAAAAAACACAAATTAAAAAATGTATTTTTTTAATGAAGGATTATCTGCCAACGTTTCGGCTTACATTGTAAGCCATCTTCAGGGCTATCATGAAGATGAGAGAGGACGTCNAGCAGCTAAAAAATGTGTAGATATGCTCCCATATTTCATCCGAATTAAATAAAAATTTGCATTTACGATTTTAGAAAATACTAATACTTCATAGACTGTCAAATAGAAAATAGAAAAAAAAAACATTAAATTATTGTTACAAGTTTTGTTTTTATGTAAATACTCAGCCATTGTAGTTACATTCGTAAATATTTTCCTTAGCCAGGGTTTTTCATAAAAAAATAGATACATAACGAAAAGAATAGAAAAGTGTTATGGTGATTCTCAGATTCTCTTTTACTCTAAGATCTACCTGTAGCAGATCTTCGAACTGAAGGAAGATGGAAGTGGTCCGGGACAAACGACCCAAAGGGTGGGGCGGGGGAGGCCTTCACAAAAATTGCCCTCTTAGAGAGGAATGGCGACTCCAACACCTCACTCCATCCCCTTCCTCTCCTAAGCTTCCAGAGGGTCCTCTGCTCTCAACAGGATAAGGGGACTTCTGTCAAATCGATTGAGAAATATGCCACATCTGAGGGTCTTCAAGACTTTCTGGATTGGCAAATATTTCTTCTACCAGCCACCAAGAACAATCTCCAAAGAATTACAACCTCTTATAAATACGTTCCCCTCCTTAAATGCTAGGTATAATTTTGCTCATAATAAATATTATTATTAGTGCAACTTTAAAAACAAAAAACTTCAAATTTTGGGTCAAATTTAGCTTAATGAAAAACTATGATACGTGAAAGAAGACGAGTAAATATATTTTGCATGGACCAATAAGATGGCACTTTTATTTATTTATTACCTATTAATGAAGAAAATTAATAGATAATAAATAAATAAAACTGTTTTACTGAAAGACAGAGTTTCTCATTATTTCTAGTACTGCTGAAACAAAACAGCTGATATTTCCACTAAAAAGCATTCCAAACAAGCAATATGCGTTCTTTCTTCAATTTCAAATTGATATTTGAAATTACACACAAGTATAAACATACACGGACATACATTCTTGAGCACAGATTAAAGAAGTTCAAAGACCTAAATCTCGGAAAATAAACAGGATCCCAAGTTATCTATTTAAAGCTGAAATAATATAGAAAAAATATTCAACAAAAGTGGAAAGCAGCCTCAACAACCCAATCTCTAAGAAAAGCTTCATTCATCACAACGGCATAATTTTACAGTACAGAAAAAAAATTCAAAAGATAACCTTGCACAACTGAATGAATCCATATTATCCATATATTTGGTGGGTGATTGTCAATCAGGATTTTGTCTTGTTTGGCCCTAATAGAAGAGATGGAATACACAAACTTGCAATTTAAGAAGGTAATATCGGGAATCAGCCGCTAGACTTAAAATAAAGCATAGAGACTGGAAAGCAAGCAAGAGAAACAACTTTAAAAACCACGATCAATATTAGTATCTGACAATGATCAACCCAGTGAGGAAGAATCGTTAGCGATAACAATTCATAAAAATTCATATCGACCTTCTGCAAGAGGTTATTGATACTTTATAGAGGCGAATTACATTGAGACTGATATTGATATGGACAGATAATATGAACAAAAGGCACTTTGGAGTTCCTTATGACATATTCCAAGTGAATTCCCCATCATAGCTGGGAGAATATAGAATAGTATATATTTCTACTTAGCGACAATTAAATATTATATATAAGTTTGTATGTGCATATTTTTATATTTATCTATTAATGCACTTTTTTTTAAGAATTATTCATTAAATAGAAGAAGACCAGAAGGTGTAAATGGGAAAGTTCCCTAACCTGTAGGGAATCTAGGGCAGACACCAGAAGGTGTAAATGGGAAAGTTCCCTAACCTGTAGGGAATCTAGGGCAGACACCAGAAGGTGTAAATGGGAAAGTTCCCTAACCAGTAGGGAATCTAGGGCAGACACGAGAAGCAGAGACGGTGACGACGGAAATCCAGACTGGAGCTGGAGTCCACCAGCCGGAGGGGTTTTGTCCGGTGGCAATCGATTTAAAGCCCTCCAAGACAAATGTCCTAATTAATCTTGCCCCACTGTTCGACGGGCTTCTTCTTGCCACTCTCCCCTGAAGATAACCTCTCCGGGAGCTTTCTTCCGACAATCCTCCAACGAAGGGAAAGAAAGATCCATTCTTCTGCGGGCCCTTCTGTCCTACCAAGCCTACCCTCATCTCGACTAATCATTTGCCGATAAAGAAACCCATATATAGAAGATGTTAAATGAAAATTACTTTTTCCAAAGAAAAAGTTACATTCATCCCACTTTTACATGATAAGACTAATCTTCCGCTTATAGCGAAAATTTAAAAAATCCATGAAAATGAATATAAAAAACATCAAATATCAAAGCTTTTATTCAATCATATATGCTTAATGATCTTATTATTTACAACTTTAATTTAATAATGGGTTAATTCATTTTAATTTTTAATTATAAAGATATATTTAATGGTTTACTATTTGGTTTGCCTATGCATTTGTTACTTTGGCTATTTGAGGAATGTAATTATCGTAAAAAAATTATGAGATCATGTCTTAGAAATTCACCACTTTCCCAGTTTTCAATCAGCTAAAATATTGGATGTCTGTAAGAAACAATGAACTCCATTCTTTTCGTTCCTATGATTTTTAGAATGGAAGAATGAAAATACCGCGAATAATGATCTTACGAGAAATCCACTGGAAAATCAACTNGCTGAATGCGGTACTGGGCGTATAGCTGACGGTAAACTAGGATACTCTATTTTACATTTGTTTTTCTTGTTATATCCCGATGTCTTCACTATACAAAAGCAACAATCACTTGAATGATCTTCGGGCACGCGCCGAATGGAAAATGGAAGCTTAGCACGTGTTCCCTTGGTCCACATCAGTAAACCCTCAACACACTGTTTACACACTTTATGAGGTGCCCATGACAAAATATGCTTGTCTGACAAATTTACTGATTTTGTCCTTTGACTGGGAATGGTAAAACTGCCACATATATAACAAAACGAATCGGGGCAGTTTTCGCACTTTCGACGTGTAGGAAGCCATAAGGAAACGTTTCAGTTCAAACACACTATGTAGTTCTTTATACTTCCGTAACGAAATACTAAATACTGCTTACCGACACACAACGTTTCACCACAGTATAACAGACGTACCTTAACAGGCAGGTTTAGACCAGCATACGCCCCATCCACATAGAAACCGAATGTGACGCGATAGAAGAAAACTAAAAACAGTTTTAAAACCAGCATGCATAATTCTAAAGAAAATAGCTAAAACATCTAACTTAAAATAAAAATTGTTCCCCAGTGTTAATTATATTGTATTTTCCTAAGCATCAAATTATACAGACTGGATTCTACTCGAATCTGAAACGTTGAAGAAGGCCATATCATTAAAAGAAAATTTGAGATAACATGATATTTTCTGTACGGCTATAAGTTAACTTAATGTTTTATATTCAAAAGGAGCCGCCCAACTAGAGAAAAGTACTGAAGTGTAAGTAAGACGGTCCGTAAGGGATGTCGTGAGCTCCAGCTTTTCACACATACAGGGGCGACATGGGGGGGGGTTCTTATCACGGGTAGCCAGCCCACCCCATCACGACCACTGATATCCAGCCAGGACACCTTCCATCTCGACTTCCAACCTGCTAACGTCCTTAACACTCAATTCACTGAGGCGAATAGGAGGAGTTCCTTATGGATTATCCTACATAGAATGTAGACTGTGGGGGAGGAACGGAAAGAACCAGTTGTTAAGTAAGACGGTTGTTATATTGATTTATTGTAGTAAACTGTAAGAATACTTATTGATTTATCAATGAATACTGGTTAGAAAATAAATAACCCGCAAATATATTACATTCCTGATGATTCCTAATTATTGGATTTGTATATTTTAATATAACTTCCGTCAAGTTGGAGTTGCGTAAACTAAACAGTTTTAGAAAATTGTATTAAATATTGAAATTAAGAACGGAAAGGGGACAATTACACACATATGCATACCGTAAGCCTGCTAATCTATAATATCTTCAACTTTACACTCCTTTAAAGAAAAAATATGATTATCTACAAAAATGTAAAAGAACTAGGTTCATCAAATCGCAACCAATGATTCGCACTTTTGATATGTTTTACTTGCTGAGCGCTTTCAAAATCATTCATTTCATCTTCGGAGCTCAGTCACCTATCGCCAAAGTACAAAGCATGTAAATATAGTTTTTATTATCAACTACACATATAAAAAAATTAAAATATTACGTACAATATGCAACTTATATTTATTATATAATAATTTACAACTATAAACAATAAAACTGTAAATAGTGGAATATAATTATAAAAACACTTTCAAAACCTTTAAAACTATTAATATAAATAATAAATAAAGTCTCTCTCTAGCACCTAATCTGGGAGATTCCTGAGCTTCAGTGATGGGATCTCGTTAATCCCGAAAGCGCTCAGCTGTGAAATAAAAGAATCCCCTGCGAAGTGCACTTTTGAATAGAATAGAATCCTTTATAACATTAAAAATATTTCTGAAAATACAACACGCAATATAATAAATAAAAATTTTTACAGAAATCTATTCTAAGACAAACTCGTATTAACTTATTCTTCCATTCGAAAACATCTTTAGATTACAGATATTGAAGGTATCAGGAGGTAAAATCTCTAAAAGTGAGAAACTTATCATTAGTAGAAAATATACACAGAAAAAATGAAGAAAGTAAATTCACTAAAATCCTTAGTTAGATTGTCTTTTGAAGATTGTTTTGTTTAATTTTTTTTTTTTTAATTCCGAGTAATAGGGGATATTGATTTTTAAGTTGTGTAAGAAATTGGATTATAATCGAGTGATGAGAGCTATCAGATTACATCAGTAAATTAAATTTCAGCTTAAGGTTAAAACAATTATTATACGCCACTTTTACTCTTTTCNTACTCACATCTACTTAATATGACCAAAACTTTATTTCATCTGAGTTATTCACCTCAAAGCTGTATTTAAATATTACTTTAGAGTGATCAGAAATCATTTGCTCAGACGATCCATTTCTTTCCAATACAAACACCAGATGCTTTATCTGAGGGAGTTAAAATTGGTTAATTACCGCCTATTTACATTTCCCCATTAAGTAAGTGTGGAAGTATAATTACACTATGAAAAAATATCGAGTAACTTCTGGAAATGCCTTCTTTTTTTTTGAGGGGGGGGGGCGAAATTTTCGCTATGGAAGATATGACGAATTTGGTTTCTTGCTACAGACAAGCATTCATACAACGACGAATTCCTACACCTATACCTAGCACATGCAGAGCAAGAGCTGAAAAGATTGTGAGCTGAACACGGATTCATTCTACTAAGATCCTTCGATCCTTAGTAATCTTCGTATATCAAATTAATAGACATTTAACAAAATAAATATTAGTGTATATATATATATATTTTTTTTTTCAAAGAAGAAACAGGATATTACGTTANAGACAGTGTGTAAAGCTAGAGGGTTGCTGGCATCATTAAGAACGAGGCGTGAACGAGTGTTTGCACGATGCTGAACGAATATCGATCGCCAGTGTGGCACACTGAACCCTTTCCATGCCACACACACACACACACACAGGCTACTAAATATCGCCCCTGCTGATAACACGCTTATCAGAGACTCAGCGAATTGCTTCAGACAAACGGCCAAACAAGATAAACTCTACTCTGAATCCTCATTTGTCCGACTGTTTAAGGGGGTACTCCAGCGCGGCAAAACAACTTCTAATTCTAAATTCTTACTTTCCCTGTTCACAGACTTCAGTATCGTGTTGTGCGATAAAGTGACGTAGAACTGTTTCCTATATTGTGCAAATATGGCAAATGTAATATTGCTGCCGGGAAAAGAGCCACGGAGTAGTAGACAGTTAAGAATATTGTATCCACTTGAAAAATAATGCTTTTATCAATGGTTGTATAACTGACATCTTAATTAGATATTTTATAGTATAAAAGATAATACAACTTTTTTTTAAAGTGAGAATACATAGTTTTATATTGAGATTACTTTTTAATTCCTCCTAAACTTAAGTAGATGTTGCTTCTTTGAAATAGAACTATATTATAATTAAGGTTTTACTGCAGTCTGATATTAAGTGAATTATTTAGCCCACAACTGTCAAAAACAGATTAAATTATGCGATAAATGAGTTTTCGTTGTTAGTAATAAAAAAATTTTGTTATTTAAGAAGCAATATTTTGAAACTCTTAATATAAAATATACATTGTATAGAAGTAACAGTAAAATTAAAATGAACCGTAAACATGTAAAAATTATTACCAAATAACATTCTAATAATAATATTTCTCTCTGTACTGATCTTTATATTTTTCTATCTATAAGGATAAATTACCAAGAACTTTTAAGTTAAATTTTGTTTATTTTACTCTATGTTTTACGACATTCGTGTCTTTTATGTTGTATTTTTAACTGAGTGCAAATAAACACTTCTGTTTACAGAAATAATGGTAAAAAGAGAATTTTTGCCAATACGGTACGTCAAAACTGAAGCATATCTAAGAAGAAAGATTAATTCAGGTTATCCAAAATGTTGATTGTTGGATATCAAAGAATTATTAAATTTAAGATAATCATTATCGTTATGTTCAATAAGTAAACGAGACATTAATTTTCTAATTTTAATACTTGAAAATTCTTTAATAATACTGTCAGATAAACTCCAATAAAGGGAATAAATAACATAAAATAAATTATACCTTCTGAAGAACTCTTTTAATTTGGAAATCTTTGTTCCACCATTAAATTTCACTACGTATATACTGACTTTTTGCTATCAGAATGACTCTTATTTGTTTCAGTAGAAGTCCACTGTCATTTTATGCCGAAGATTTTGATGCGTAAAGAAATCAAAGCTCTATGTAAATACACAAATACAGTACATTAATGAGACGAAGGGTTTTTTTTTTTTTTTATCGTAACGGAAAATATTTAAAAGAATGGATAACAGATTTAACCCTAGATAAACCCCAACAGTCAGGGCGTAATAACCATGATATTGCTCGCCCTATAACCTGATCTTAATCCTAATCCTTAATGAGACGTATAAATTTTAAGCTAAATACATATTCATGGCAGATAATAAGGAAAGTATTTCGTTAAACAGACTCGACCCTAACTATTGCCTAAATATTTCACGTGTTAAATATAATAACTCTACAACGAATCAATCAAAATATTATGATTATATAACAGTCCTGAATATAATATTATTCTAACGTTTATCATAGCTCTTTCTTTAAAATTAGGGGAGTTCAAACAGTCAATTTTCTCAAGGAACACGTTCATTTTTACTGTTGACCATTCTTTAGGAATATAGTCGTTTCAAATATCCATAAAACTTTAACTCATTCAACTTCTTTTGAAAGCTGATTATCTACTGCTAGGAGTATTTATACTCTGTAGCTGCATGTTTTACAACCTATAGAAAACCTAATAAAATATATAAACATATGATTAAAAGATTTTTCATAAAAAGAAAGTAAGAAAATAAAATAACGTGCACTAGGAAGTAAAAGTAAATGTCACAGTAATTTTACATTAAATAATCTTTAACACTGTATAATCCGTGTTATTGATCAGAAACTCAACATGGTATGCTAGGCTTAGTACCGACTATACTCAACTTGGGAAAACATTTGGAGATAAAACTAAACATAAATTATTAACGGACAAAACTCACCTGTTTAGTGTTTCGTGGGTGGAAGTCTTGATTCCCGGGCTAAAGGAACAACGTACCCATTATGTGAGTGAATCTTTAATTAGCCCTCCTCGTAACTAGTTTACTGGCACAGTCAAAAATCACGTGACACACAATATACTATAGGCGCNTTAATTCAGGTTACCCAAAATGTTGATTGTTAGATATCAAAGAATTATTAAATTTAAGATAATCATTATCGTTATGTTCAATAAGTAAACGAGACATTAATTTTCTAATTTTAATACTTGAAAATTCTTTAATAATACTGTCAGATAAACTCCAATAAAGGGAATAAATAACATAAAATAAATTATACCTTCTGAAGAACTCTTTTAATTTGGAAATCTTTGTTCCACCATTAAATTTCACTACGTATATACTGACTTTTTGCTATCAGAATGACTCTTATTTGTTTCAGTAGAAGTCCACTGTCATTTTATGCCGAAGATTTTGATGCGTAAAGAAATCAAAGCTCTATGTAAATACACAAATACAGTACATTAATGAGACGAAGGGTTTTTTTTTTTTTTTATCGTAACGGAAAATATTTAAAAGAATGGATAACAGATTTAACCCTAGATAAACCCCAACAGTCAGGGCGTAATAACCATGATATTGCTCGCCCTATAACCTGATCTTAATCCTAATCCTTAATGAGACGTATAAATTTTAAGCTAAATACATATTCATGGCAGATAATAAGGAAAGTATTTCGTTAAACAGACTCGACCCTAACTATTGCCTAAATATTTCACGTGTTAAATATAATAACTCTACAACGAATCAATCAAAATATTATGATTATAAAACAGTCCTGAATATAATATTATTCTAACGTTTATCATAGCTCTTTCTTTAAAATTAGGGGAGTTCAGACAGTCAATTTTCTCAAGGAACACGTTCATTTTTACTGTTGACCATTCTTTAGGAATATTGTCGTTTCAAATATCCATAAAACTTTAACTCATTCAACTTCTTTTGAAAGCTGATTATCTACTGCTAGGAGTATTTATACTCTGTAGCTGCATGTTTTACAACCTATAGAAAACCTAATAAAATATATAACTTTTACGCTTATATAAAAATGTCCTGTTCGAGGGTCCTCTAAAATTTTCTCGTTCTTCTAGTAAAATCATTCCGTAATAAAATGACATTCGACAGGCTTTTAATCATCAAATAAATCTTCATTTAACAAACGGAAATTTCATCAAGATAGAAAAATGCTTTTTAAATTTTCTTATTTATATTTTGCTAAAGTGTGTTGTAATGTTATTTTATTGTTTGTCTATTCAAATTGTTTTTCTAGCCTAACATTACATGCGAATTAAAATAGAAAGCGGTTTGAGTTGAAATAAAATAGTCGGATTTCATTTCTTTAAAAAAAAAATATAGAGTTGAATGAATTTGGCAAAATTTTATTTATTTCTTAAAACAATCTTAAATAGTAAAAAAAAAAATTAATTACCTTTAATATTAGAGTCTATTATTTCTATACTGTTCCACGTATTAAAACAATATTAAAACAAATATAGAAGTAGATTTAAAAATTGGTGTTTTCTTTCTATTAAACTAATTGAAATACATACAGGTATGATAATATTGCAATTTTTAGAAGTTATATCCTTTATGCTTTACGAAAGAGTGTCTAAGAAGCTGGTTTCATGTCAGTCTTTTGTAGTTGTTAGTGGAATAATTTATTTAAAATTTTTATTTTTACATATTTGGGTGATAAATTCATAAAAATGGTGAACCCGTTTTGAAATACTGGGAACGCCGAATAATGTTATACATTATAGCTTAAATATTTTCCACCTCAGGCTTTAAAGAAAATAGTGGCTTAAACAAATTTTGTTTAATTTTCCTATAAATTTTAAAAGAATATTATTATCAAAAAATTTAAATTGAAATAGATTTTTAAAAGTTGAATAAAAAAACTATTGTGGAATAATTTGTACCTTTTTTATATTTGTTTTTTAGAACTTCACATTGAAATTTGCTATTTGTAAATTTTATAATATTTATTTAAAGACAACCTCATTTATCGTGTTCATACTTCAAACTTTATTGAAAAAGTCTGTAGATACTTACGAGGAAATGTAAATAACAATTTCGGCACAGGTTATTTAATGTAATTCGCATTAAGCACTAAAATGCACGTAAAGAACTCCTATTTCCAGTAATTTCTTTTTCTTTTTTAATTTTAACTTAAGAAATTATTTGTCAAGTAATTCCATTATTTTTCATTATAAAAATGTTTAATGTTTTTTATTATGAAACATTTGTGTAAAAATAAATTTAGAATAAGATGATCGTAAGTATTGAAAGAACAGTGTATTATTTTTCAATCTTTCATTTTTCGTAAAATTTATATTGAAAAAGGCATATCAATTGTTTTATTCAATAAAAATAAATAACAAACTGAAATAAAATACTTGTAATAAAATAAACTAAAAGTTCATGCATTAAATAAAAATTAAACTTAAATATATTTAACTGTTAAAATATCATATTATTAAAAGATTATTTTACATGTGATTAAAATTTTAAAGAAGTGTTAAACCCAGCACCAATGATCTCAGCAGTCAATGAGCAAAAAAAAAAGTTAAGAGAACCAAAATAATTATTTTAAACGCAGCACAGAATGATGATTTAAGGATTTTTGCATCAACATATAATTATGCTTTGAAGAAAGAATTTTAAGAACTTAAAAAGCATGAAAATGAAATAAAGTATATTTACAAATCCATGTATTTTAATAATAAAATACACAATTTTAAAATAAAATTATAATACAATACGTTTGTCAATGGAGTAGGGCAGTGAAAATGTATTTCTTCTCACATCCTTATTATTATGTTATTGAACTTATTTATTTTTCTTCAATTATAATGAATATTGTTAAACAAAAATAAAAATCACATAAGTAGAATATAAGAAGAAACATAACATGTGTTCCATATTGTTCTTTAGCTTCTGATATAAAATTAGAAAACATGATTATGTTGTCATTCTATAAATATAGATTTAGATTTCATGTTCATATTAAATTTATACAGTATTATTAAAATTATTTAAGCAAGCTGTTAAAATTTTTTTTATAATTAATTTTCTCTCGGATTGTGGAGAGCTATAAGAACTCTGAGAAGTAGGATATCGTGAGTAGTGATATATAACATTAAAATGTTAGAAAATTACATTTTAACAAAATATGCTTCACAAACTATTCGTATCTCGATTACAAACGATGATGATAACAATTGCTCTATTTATCGCCTTCTTAACCCCCCCCCCCTTTAATTTTTACGCGTTTAGACATACCTCAAAGGAAAGTATTTCAATCGAATAGTGTGACTAAACAAAGTAATGTAAGTATTCAGGACAATCAGAAAATGAAAATAGTCATGATACATTTTATTGTTTTATTGCGTTTAGCCAGTATACTACACTAAACGTAGGAAATAATAATTTTAAATTGTAAATTACATTTTTCAATGGGGGAGAAAAAAGAGATAGCTACATTAATTATTTGGTCTCCCAAGTGTGTTTTCACTGAAGTATTAGTCGAACACAAACTATTTCCCGTATCCCTTATTGGATCACACAACCAACCCATCTCCACTAGGTAATTTTTTTCCTCCGTATTTTCTAGAGAGATGCCTACACGCAGTTTTCAGGGAATATTTACGAAAGGTTTTATACAAATTCATTAACTGTGATTTTCTCCAAGCCTATGCCTTTGGGACAAGAACTAATAAGAGAATTAATAATAATAAAAAGAATCGTAAATTTCTACAGTCACCAAAACTTAAGACATAAATATTAGGTAGCTATTGCTCGTGCTAAAATAGTGTCATCATTTATCTTTAACGACAGGCACAAACTTTTATCGCACCTCAACTGCTTCATGCCTCCAGTATTTCCTTTTTTTCTTTATTAATATTTTCATTTGATTAAAAATGCCTTCAGTAATAAAAATTTTACATCAGTAGCATAAAAATAACTTAAGAAGTAAAAATTGTATTAAGTTTTAAAATCTTAAAACAATTTTTGTATCAATTGTTTACTTAAAGTATTGTACTAATAACTTGAATAGATTATACACTCCTAAAAACATGAAAAAAACTAAAAGCATGTAACGATTTTTTTTGCGTTTGAAAGTGTGGTACCAACGAGGACACTTATATTCGTTTATATATATATATATATATCACAAATACAGTACATTAATGAGACGAAGGGTTGTTTTTGTTTTTTAACGAAACGAAAAACATTTAAAAGGATGGATAACAGATTTAACCCTAGATAAACCCCAACAGTCAGGGCGTAATAACCATGACGTTGATCGCCCTATAACCTGATCCTAATCCTAATCCTTAATGAGACGTATAAATTTTAAGCTAAATACATATTCATGGCAGATAATAAGGAAAGTATTTCGTTAAACAGACTCGACCCT
>KZ809372.1:37742-62088 GCA_000696205.2 Oncopeltus fasciatus
AGAGAGAGAGAGAGAGAGAGAGAGAGAGAGAGAGAGAGAGAGAGAGAGAGAGAGTGAGGTGGGAGGACCAGATAATTGAAGAGGATTATTGTAGGAGGCCACCTGTTTCCTTATGACACCACTCCACTTAAAAGAAGAAATCGTATTTTGTCCGAAAAGCTACTCAATTCATCTAGGCCCGCCTGGAACGTTCCTTACTTTAAATACTGTATTTTTTGTGTTATTTAATCCCACATTAATTTTATACAATACATGCAAGAGAATAAAATAAAAAAAATCTTTGTGGATGTATGATTTATGGTAGTAAGATTTTTTTTCCCTTTGCATTTATTGTACATAAAATTTACTTTGTAAGATAAATTTCGTTATTAACTCTTATTATATATTCGTTATTTACTCCATCTATAATGAAATGTTGGAAATGTGCTTAGATAGCGTTGCTCCTATAAGACAGATTTTTCTATGTGAATTTTAAGTATTTAACTGAAATTATTTGAACAAAAAAAAAAAATCTTACCAATTAAAAGTGTATGAAATTAACGTTCTACTGAAGAAAAATTTTCCCACTAAGGCCTAGTAAGGAAGAAAAAAATTCCCCTTCGTCTTTTTACAAAACATTATTCTCCTCTTAATATTTTGCCAACTCTTAGGATCGAGTTTGATTCTTCGAACAAGCCAACTCTTTGGTTGGTTTTGCAAACTAAAACGAAGTGTAAACCAAATTTTAACTAGTGAGTGAACAATTTTTTTTTCCGGCTTTCGTTTTCCTGCGTTGGTATTTCTACTATGGTGCTCCTTCTGCAGACAGAATATTGTAATGCAGACGTGACGATGAAACGACGCAAGTTCTCGTTCTGTCGGCCAGGTACTGGGCGTGACGTAGAAACTGTTCAGGTACTTAAGATGTTCAAAGGACCTCCTGCTGGTATTGTTGGTCCTTGAATCCTCGTCCTTGTAGGGGGGAAAAAAAGAATGCGTTTGCAACTAACAATGAGAACAGGATGAATCGCAGGTGGAACTCCTTGCAGTCATAAAGAGACAGGAATGTAAAACCTCCGAGGAGCATCTATTTCAACTGTATTCCTTCTCTTGAAAATGCAACTGAATTCTAGCAAGAAACTTATATATTTATTATTAGATGATTTTAGTTGGGGTTCGGTCGAGGTTGATCCAAAAAAATACAAATAATCTTTTTATAAGATTATCTGCCAACGTTTAGGCTTACACTGTAAGCCATCTTCTGGGCTGCCTATCATGAAGACGAGAGAGGACGTCCCGTCCCTAAGTTCACATTTCCATGGCTTAATACAAATTTTAAAAAAGTGTATTTTTTTAATGATTATCTGCTAACGTTTCGGCTTACATTGTTAGCCATCTTCAGGGCTGCCTATCATAAAGACGAGAGAGGACGTCCTGTCCCGAAGTTCACATTTCTCGTCATGGATACACTTATTTTTTTTTTAATTTGTATTTTTTTTTTGTATCTACCTTGACCGAACCCCAACTAAAATCATCTAATAATAACATATACGGCCAAAAAACTCTCCATTTGAACTTATATTAATTAATTAATTTTTAAAAAAATGTAGATTCTGAAGAATAACCACACCTTGTTTTTTTAGCGTCACGGCATGTTCAAGAATCTACTTTATTGGTTACACGAATTTCTCGACGAGACAAAGAAATTCATTCTTTGACGGGCGGGAGGGACAGATTTCTGAGGAAACAAAAAAAAATCGTTACAAGTAGCAGTTTCTCGAGATTATTCATAATTTCTATCCCTCTTATCAAGCAAGGTCTTGGTCGAATGTCTTTAATATTTACAGCTTTTTTGTGATATATTCTATAGGGGTGATACATAGTCAATGTTTTGTTCTACGATTAGGAAAAGGTAAATAAGCTGATAGAATCAATCATGAAATGACCTACCTCCCCATTTTGTTACTATGCCAGTTTTCATTAGGTCATCTTCGTTCGATTTTATCCACACCATTCCAATAGGTTAAACTGTCAACAAGCGCCATCTCAAGACAGGCTGAATACAAAGACACTTTACACTCTCCTTTCATGTTAAGGAGTGAGTCGTTAATGAGAAAAGCTTGAATTTCTTCAACTTAATAAGACCATTTCAATTAACTCTATCTTTGACAAGGAAATTACATGTTAGGCCTTATTTGATTACACTGGGAAACAATTTGAAACTCAATTTCTGTTGAGTTAGATTTTTTAGCTGTTTTCAATAGAATAAGCTAAGCTTCCATTTGGTATACCTATGATTAGGCATATATAATACCTGTATTATATTGTTGCTATATTAAAATTGTTTATCTATTGCTTCAATTTTAATTGTTAATTTACTTTTTAAGTTATATAATTTATATTTCTACTTTTAAAATGGTTTTGTATCTATATTTGTGTATGTCTGTGAGTTCAAATATAGCTTATTGCACACCAAGTACTATATAACGTAATGTAAACAAGTACTAAAAAACGGAAAACATTTAAAAGAATGGATAACAGATTTAACCCTAGATAAACCCCAACAGTCAGGGCGTAATAACCATGATGTTGATCGCCCTATAACTTGAACCTAATCCTATTCCTATGATTAGGCGCGAGCCAAAAGATCATTCAAGTGATTGTTACTTTTGTATAGTGAAAACATCGGGATATAAGAAGAAAAACAAATGTAAAATAGAGTATCCTAGTTTACCGTCAGCTATACGCCCACTACCGCATTCAGCCGAAGTCCCAGTGCCGGTTTTCAATGAATTTCCCTCTTTGGAAGAAGAGGAATACGGATATGGCATTCAAAAACATTGTTAAAGACTTTCTTGAAAATACACGAGTATTGAATTTCTCCGAAATTGTCCAGCAACTCTTGGAAAGCTTCCAAAAGCTAGGTTACAACATGAGCATTAAATTGCATTTTTTACACAGCCACCTTCCCGATTTCCCGGACAATCTTGGTGCAGTGAGTGATGATCAGGGTGAGCGTTTCCATCAAGATTTGAGGGTCATGGAAGCAAGGTATCAAGGTAGATGGGACGTACATTTGATGGCTGACTATTGTTGGTGCATCAAGCGCGAATGTACACAAACTAAACACTCCAGAAAAAGCTACAAACGCAAATTTTTAAGTACTGTTCATTAATTAAACAATTTTATATGTATGAACTCACCAATTTTATATGTACTCGATTTAACTTACATTAAATGTTTTTTAAACTGTATATTTGATACGTTTTTAGCTTATCCTCTTTTAAATGCATAATTTTTATGATTTCTGAGGATATCCTGTAGTTTAAAAATTTGACGAATGACAAAATCTGAGGTTATTCTCAGATTCAGGCGCCAAGAATTAGTGCAAAAACAGTGTAAGATCTAACTCAACAAAAAATATGTTCCCCAGTGTTATAGCAGTAGCATCCAATTTCCCATTAGCAAAAATGTCTTTGCATCAACTAAGCAGATTTTCCGTGTTCATTTTTTTTTTCTATCTAGATATAGATTAGAGTAAATGACAAATTATATCTTATAAGCTGGAGAAATCTAGGAGAGTAAAAGAAAAGAAAAACAGAACATAAAACTTAAGAAAATTAGATTTTATTCTAAAAAAAACAAACAATCTTTTACTAACTCAAATAAAAATTAATTCATACAAAAATCCAAAATGCTGAATCTCATTTCTAAATTTGAAAAATAAAAGGGCTTGAAGTTGGCTAGAGCCCTAAACTTGAAGTTTATTCTTAAATACCTTTTTAGAAGTATGTTTTTTTTTTAAATATTATATTTAACATCTATTTTGTTCTGAACTTTTATTTCATAATTCCAGTAATAACAAAGATATTAAATTTTAATCGTGCTCTAATGTTATTCAGGCAAAAACAAACTCATCCAACAAGAAACTTATATACTTTGTTTGGGTTCATTATTTTTAAAATTCTGGATGCTCGATTTATTTAGCTTTAAATTGACCATATTTTTAGCTTCCCCAATGTGGCATTGATGAAAAAAGTTTTTATAAATTCTGCCTTCTATGTGAATCCCTATGGAAAATCTGCTTA
This sequence comes from Oncopeltus fasciatus, assembly GCA_000696205.2. Classification (NCBI taxonomy): domain Eukaryota; kingdom Metazoa; phylum Arthropoda; class Insecta; order Hemiptera; family Lygaeidae; genus Oncopeltus; species Oncopeltus fasciatus. The sequence continues at coordinate 41,810 of KZ809372.1, forward strand.
AACCAGTAATTGAGCCCCTTATAAGTTTTCTCAAATTAGTCTCTTTAACTGAATGATTTCTCAACAAATTCTGAGATATCCTTAACAAAATTGGAGAATTATATAGGTTAAGCCGTTCTTGAAGTAGGTAAAAGTTACCTTTGGAGAATTTAATTTGTAATGTGTGCAATCAAATAAAATTCTTATTGTTCACGTAGGCTTCGTCGGTCGTCAGATGTATTTACCATTTCATCTTCCGGGTTGGACCGAGTCAAATTGTTGTTATTTGCCGAGCTTTCGCACATCATGTGAAGGCTTCTTCAGGGCTGAAAAGAGAATGAGAGTTGTGTCCCGTTGAGCTGCTTCCCAGGTGAGACGGTCTATCTTGTCCCAGTCCCCTTTGAAACAAGATTTGAAAGCATAGAGTGGTCATAAAAGAGTTTCTTCTCAATCAAAGCAAGTTCGGTTCAAGTGTCGTTTATCTGCGCCTTGTTGAAACAAGATTTGAAAGCATAGAGTGGTCATAAAAGAGTTTCTTCTCAATCGAAGCAAGTTATCTTCACAACTCTCATTCTCTTTTCAGCCCTGAAGAAGCCATCACATGATGTGCGAAAGCTCGGCAAATAACAACAATTTGACTCGGTCCAACCCGGAAGATGAAATGGTAAAAATTCTTATTGTTAAGTTAAGACTTGAGTTTCTTCAGTGAGTTTCTTTTTTATAACAAAACAAAACAAAAACTTATAAAAACAAAGTATATTAAGTCTTTTCTTTTGGTTCGATAAAATAGCCTAAATTTTTCTTCTGAGAGGGTTCAGAAGGATTTTTTTTAGAAGTGTTAGGAAATAAATAACTATCAATTCCCCTTTAATATGATATCGGCTAAAGAAATATAATTTTAATTCCTTTATAAGAACCAGATGCTAACAGAGGTAATGAAAAGCAGTCTAAATTGAAATACTGAGTAGCTGTCTACTCCTAAATAAATTTTTAAAAAATCCTTCAGCAGCTTTAGTATTTTTTTACAATCAATCCTTGGTAATGAAATATCTAATGGTATAAATATCATATTCTACAAGACATTTCACCAAAACAAATGATTATGGAGACATTTATAGTGTAATTAAAAAAAAAACTAACAAATAAAATAACCCACAGTCCATAGAGGCTCAAGGAGTAAACAAATGGTAAGAATGTGTTTATTTGCAACCTACAGCCAACTATAGAGAAAGTGTATAGTGAACAAACCATTCTGGCTACTTGATTTTTTTTTTGTTTCAATGATGCAAGTTAGGACTAGGAGTTCCCAGATCAGCAGGAATCCTCTAGCTCATTAAAAGCACAGAAAGAAAAAAATGGGTGCTCTGTGAGTATTGAACCTGAAACCTTTGGCTCAGGAGTCTAATGCCATAACCACCATGACACTCAGTCTCAATTTTACCTTTATTTTTTTATTTAAACACTACTTCCTTTGTTAAACAATTAATGAGAGGGAACAGAAAATAAAAAACTATCTGTCCTCGCCAGGAATCGAACCTACTTCCTTTGTTTTAATCTAGCCAATACGATGTTATTTTCGCTGCTTGAAGAGAAAATTATGAATACAAATTTAGATTGAGTTCTTTTAAAACATACGATGCAGACAGAAGAGAATAAATATATTAAATATTTAAAACCAGCAAACCTATCTAGGTGCTTTCAGAAGTAGAAATTAATAAGGCCAAGCCAAATTTTAAAAAAAAAATTTATTTGGACTCTCCAATTGTTTTATGGTGAGAAAGTATTAAGGCATTTTTACATTAATACCAATAAATTTACTTGGATTTTTAAAGAGATTAATTCAGCACTAATTTAGTTAAAATTGATTTAAATAAATCTAAATCACAAAGAACGGAATTTAAAGATCTCAAAACTTGTAGATACAAAATTAAGCATAAATGCCCTCAATAGAAATATCAATTTCTCTCAAATGTAATTTTTAACTTTTGATTTAAAACAGACAGGTCAGGTGAGTCTTATATAAAAAAAAACTTTTTTGATATCTTTGACATGATGAAGGAGAAAATACAACTGTGGATTCATAAATTGAGTAATTTAGAAGCATTATCACTCCTCTACTCAAGATATTTTCTATGAAATAAAATATAAATACAAAGACTTTTTTATCAAAATCTTACAGCAATCCAGAGTAACTTCAGTATTCACTTGTCATACTCACAAATTTTCACCAATCAGACACTTGTAGAAAATTATTTTTATTGCAAATTTCTAATACTTTTACTTGTTACTAAATTAATTAAGACAACAGAGTAGGGATGATTTACTCTAACTGTTAAGGATGTCAACTAGCTGTGAGGTAATTATTAAGTCAATGAAGCTTTTTATAAGCTGCTTTTAAACTTAACATAATAAATAGCAAAAACCTTCCAGCATAATCACAGTAGCACATTTCTTCATTCATAAGAGCATTATATTTCTATTATTTTCCAAAAAATACGAGCATAACACACCAGTTCATTTAACGCACAATCCATGTACTTATGCCAAAAGTAATCCAAGATCAAATAAAATATACATATTATAGAGGTCATTCTGGATAAATTAACCAATTTTGCAGGAATGTTATGAGAACTATTTTTTTTAAAAGTTTCATTGACTCTACTTATAAAAACAAAACAGAAAGTAAGAAAAACTTACATAATAATTTTGTGATCTTTTTAGTGGCAGAAATGTTTATTTTCTACAAAAGATATGTCTAGTTTAAATGCAACAAAAAATATTGACTTATTTTCATTAAATTTGACCAAGAACCTGAGTTCAAAGAACAAACATTTTTAAGATGTCAAAAATTTCATTCAGAAAATATCTTATAGGAAGAATTCAGAAAAACCGTAAAGAATGGTGAACAATTCAATTACCTGTCATCTATGATATTCCTCAGGCATCATTTAGTCACATAATTTCTACCTACTTGAGCCAAGGCAAACCTTAGAGCAAGTTTGACTCTTCTTTCCATTGCATTTTTCCTACTTGTAAAATAAAATAAATAATTTACTCCCATATTTTAGTGTTAATTATTATGATCATTAAGCACAAAGTAAATATGCTTGCATTTTTAAAGCTCTTGTGAGAAATAAATTTTATTTTATCCAAAATAGAATTTGGAACATTTAATGCTCAAGCAAAGGAAATTTCTATTTAAATTATAGAAATCTTAGAGTGATTATGATTTTATAAGCTGTCAACTAAAAAATTATACATCTAGACATTTATGTAAATCCTTCATAATTCATAAGATCGGTTGATTAACATTTTTTCTCAAGCCCTGTAAGCTGCAATTCTCTTTTAAATATAACTAGAATCAAATATATATGAAAAGAAGCAAATCTCAATAATTAATCCTTATAGATAAGAAACATTTTAAAAGGATAATACTCATTTTAGACCTCTTAAAGATGAATTCAAAGCTTCAAAGATAGAATGGATAACAGTCAATAGCCCAAAGAGAATTATTGCTGACTTCACAACAGAAAAAGAAATCTTAACAAAATTATAGCTACTTTTAAAATGTGTAAAGCCACAAAGCCATTAAGGATAGTCATTTATATGAGATAAGGACTGCAAATGTAGTAGACTCTTTTTGAAATGTAGGTCAAAAAGAAAAAATGTCCCTTGCTCCTGTAAGGGAAGATATTTATGACTTAATTGATGGGTTCTTTGTCCATTACTGTTAAGTAAACAAGTTTTTCTCTTTAAAAAAAAATCCTATAGTACTTTCTAAGCAATTTGTTTTTGGTTGACCTTGAATAGTTAAGAGGAAATTTCCCGATCAGCTGCTCTGTGGATAAACCAGGACAAATAGTTAAATCCTCCAAATATAATGATCCTTTCATGAAAAGCTGAAAATTCATTCCAAAGAATTATATATGAGACAAATGTTTATGTTTTTAAAAATTTAATCATCCATATATTTTGATTCCTTTGACTATCAGATTTTAAAAATTGTGGAGACCAATAAGTGTGTAGAATAACGATATTCAGGATTTGCTCAGTGGAGTTTAGAGAAACAAGAAAATTGTAGAGAAAATACAACCTTATTATTGATGACAAGTCAAAACTATCAACATAATAGCAAATAAACATATAAAGGAAATAAAATTTAATATCATAATCACACACATATCAATATAAACTACAATAATATACCTAAGCTATTCCTCGCATTTGAATAGGCTACAATTAATACTGATAATACCTAGCAAAATAAATTGAAACACCTGCATCAACTTAAAGAAATAAAGTTTAGTTCCCACAAGTTCTTTTTTTTTTTTTTTCTTTTTCTTTAACTCCAATAAATGAAGCTTAATTAGCAATATTTTGAACCAAATCATAATAAGTAATCTCAGCCACATAATAAACAGATGATTAGACAGAAGGATTTTGACCCAGCCAGGCCTTCATAATAATAAGACATGCTGCAAGGGTCCAATGTACAAACAGGGTATGTAATTGAACACAACTTGGTGTGATGGTGACCATAAAATCATTGATGGTGATTGGTGGTGACCATTCCATCAAATTATTGTTACTGTGTTATTTAAAAATAATCCAAAACCATTAAACTTAATAATCTATAAATCATGAATTTGTATTATTTAAGTTTAATATTCAGCAAATAATTTTAATTAAATCTCCAATTCTTATAGAGAATCAATAATTCTTGATTATTTCTCATATTGTATTTTCTCTAAATGAAATTAACAGTAGAAAGCAATATTTACACAAAAATTGAATGTACTTGAGGGAGTCAGTTAATAAATTCAACATTTAAACCTTGTAATATGGGAAGCTAAGTTCCACTTAGTGAAAAAAAAAAAAAAAAAAAAAGGATGTTTTTAACTGTAATCATGTATGTTTCATTAATGGGATATTGCTTCACATACAGCACCAGAGCAGAATACGAGACTCCAATGTCATACCATTAGAGTGAGAGTGAGATAATTCATTATGTTAAAGGATTGATTGGAAGGAAAGGTAATAATACGTACTATATCATTGCATTATGTACAAATAATTTATCTTTTTACAACTATAAAAATGGCTCAATATTGATTTCAAGAACTGAACAGGGCAGTGACAATTCAAAAGCAGTAAGGACTTCAGGATGAATTGTACCAATTTTTCCTATAGATTTTCCTTTATATAAGACTATTGCACTCCTGTTTTTCAAGAAAGTTTCATCTGAAAACACAGAGATATAAGTGACTATGACAGAGATATCAAATAAATATGACTATTGAAGAAAAAAAGAAAAAGCAAATACCATCTGCTCCCTGTAAGGAGTAGCCAGTTTCTTTTGACCAGGGAACTTTTAGGAGTTGCATCACTCGGTCCAGAAGGCCATGAACAACTTCAAAGCCTGCACGTTTGTCATAATAAAGGGCACATAACCTCCTCTCATTTAAAGCACCTGTTTCTGAAAATAGTAAAACTTTATTAAAATAATTTCAACATATGGTTGATATATGTCAATATATCATATATCAATCTCTAAGTTATTATACCTTGTACTTTATAGAGAGCCATACTAGTGGCTCTCTATAAAGTACAAGGTATAATAACTTAGAGATTGATCGCCTAAAGAAACTCATATCTTCTATGAAGTGCATAGTATTATGTGAGTGCATTTTGCAATGTTAAATTGTTTAATACTCCAATTGCAGTAAAATGCAATACATGAAATTATGTTATAGTAATCTAGAAGAGAAAGAGAAAAATTCTTTCAAAAGTTGAAAAATATATTTCCTAGTAATTGGTCCAATAATTACATTGGCATAAAAAACTTTGAATCCTAAAAATTTCAGAAATATAAATATTTTATATACAATGATATGAAATATTTATATTTAGCCAAAGGGGCTCCTATGCTGGTACTGCAGATTAATGTCTCACGCCGTGTAGGCTTTTATTAGTAAGGTTAAAGTTTTCCCAGTTCCATCGATATTTGGAATAGTATAGCTGCTCTTTAAATAGCCTCTTCCCCTAACTCCCAAGTGGTTGCATAGGAGCTTAAAACAAATTAGTGGAAACTACTGAGGAAAAAAAAAATTCTTTAAAGTCATAATTCTTATTCATGCACAGTTCAGTAGGTTAGTTATGAATAATAATTAAAAAAAAAAAAATAGTAACACATGGCAGTTTACTTATAGTATTATTATACTGCAGACCACAAAAAAACCATCTATTTAAAGGACAGCAGATGGAACTATGACAATTAGTAAGACAAATTTTTTTTACTCAACGAATTTGACAAAATTACACATATTTAAGCTTGAAATATATAATCCTTAGACAGTAATAGCAATTTTAATTATTTTGTACTCTCCAAGTTAATAGATAAAGCTCATATGGAAATAATTACATAACATATTTCAATAGCATAGGGATAGAATTTTAATCCTTAATTTCAATAAAATTTTTGCCAATTGATTATCAGATAAAAAGTGTAATTATGAGGACAAGGGATTCATGATTTAGATTTTTTAGATCAATTAATATGTTTCATTTTCTAAGAAAAGCTAAAATTTTAAATTTGAATCACTGTTCATTAAAAAAAAATCTAGAATTTACTTTAAATGGCCTAATATCTTTAGAGTATTTCTGTATTTTATTTAGGTTAAAGTTAAATACATAAAAAATTCTTCAAATCCCCTTATCCCCCCCAAAACAAATTTTACTCTGTGTAATTCCTTGCTCTAAAAATAAATGTCTAATTAAGTTCAATAAATGTAATATACATATTATGTTACATGCAGAAATATATTGTTTAATGTTAATATATAGTGTATTATGTTAATTATAATTAGATATGATAATTATCCAAAAATTTGTTTTAAAAATAAATTTTTCATTTTTCAAAATTTTCATTATCTTTTTAAGCAATATATTTTAAACTAAAGAAAATGAAAATTTTTATGTTAAGCATATACATAATAAATATATTATATTCATAATATTAAGAAGAGAAGTCTATTTTTAATTCTTAGTTTTCTCATTTTGATCAGGATTAAGAAGTATTTTACTGTTTCCAGAAAATTTAGCGGTCAAGAATGAAAGTTCTACTTGCTACATATTGTTTTACAGATCATAAACAAATATATTATTGAAAATCCCAAAACTTACCTTCGGTGTCTTTCAGGTACACAATGTCAGATATTTCAAATATTTTAATAGGTAAAGCAGAACTTTTATTACATGAAACAGACTTGAGTAATCCAGAAATAAGAGTAGTCCGAACCACTTGAAAATCAGCAGATTTAGGATTCTCTAGAATGACAACTGAATTATCATCAAAGGGTTGCCTTAATTTTTTTGATATATCTTCACGAGAACACTGAAAAGAAAAGTTATATAGTATAACATTATAAATTCAATGTTTGATTATACATAGTTTCATAATTAAATTTAGCTCAACAACTAGATAGTTTCAATTTTTAATTTTTTACTCTTCTTTAGAAAATTTTTAAAATCACGAAGGCAAAAAGAATTGATATTTGGGACTGTTATGTACAACATTGAGAATATTAGAATAATTTATTTAATCTGAATTTGACAGGTTTCAGTCTATGAAGACCACTCTTCCATTAAACCACTTCTCACTAATTAAAATAAAAAATTACACTGATAATTTAATTAATAGACAGCAAAAATTTTAATTCAATTTAAAAAAAAGTAAAATTCAAAAATACAATTGGAAGAGAATTAAGAAAATAATAAGTACATCAATAAAGTAGTAACATTTCCTGAAACTTAGGTATTAAACCAAGATGCAATAGTTTCAAAGTGGGAAAACAATTTTTTTTAAACAATATAATATTAGACTAATTTCATTTATTGCTTTTAAGAATAACTTTTGAGGAGCTTCTTTGGTAATTGCTTTTTATATGATTTCTGTAATTTCTAGCAGTGATGAGATCAAACTGTCTTGCCATGGAATTCAGAATATGAAATAATAATAAGAATAGAGGTGTTAAAAATTGACTTGCTGATATTGTATGTTCTATTTACGGGGACTAGGAAATAGTTGTAGCTGCCTGAATCTTGATGGAATTGATGTCTTTCTAAATTTTTAGCTATATATCATGGCCAACAATTAATAATTTAGAATGCCATAACAATTCTCCTTGTATGACTTTGAGCCACTCAAAGATATGATATCAGGATGTAATATTTGTATCAATTTAGGAGCTTAAAAATAAATCTAATGGATTCATTCTAAGCTTTTTGAAGTGTAATTGTCTGGGTTAGTCCAGCAATTTATGGGTTTGCACACATCATAGAAACTATGTGGGTTGAAGATCAAATGTGGGTATTAAATTGTTTAAATATTATTTCTTTAAGTAGGCAACAATGATATACTTAAACAGAACTTCTTTTATTTTAAATTATCTTATAAAGACAAGTTTTACAGTGTTTTATTTAATTTATAAATTGTTTTATCATTTTTTCCACTGATATAAAAATGAATACCACAAACAACTTCAACCCATTCCAAAATACCCAAAAACCCAAGGGACTTTTTGAAGTTCAACCCAAAAAGTCACAGAGGACAAATATGGACTGTGAATCAGGCCAAAACATCCAGAATTACATTTTGGGGAATAAGAACAGTGAATACATTTATTCATATTAAAAAAAGTATTAAAGCTGTAATTTATTTTTAACTAATACAAGATACCATATATCTTCTAAAAGACTTCTACAACAGATGGAGTACTAAATTCAGCCCAAAATTCTTAAGTTAGTTTACTATTATGATACTTATTTAATTTAAGATTATAAGTTGTGAAAGAGTGTCTTCTATATTGTTTAAGAAACAGATTGAAAAATATCAAGTATTTGGTATTAGATGTTTTTTGTTGGGGTACGGTCAAGGTAGATCCAAAAAATACAATTTAAAAAATGTACCCCAACAGAAAACATCATAATGATAATATCTATGGTCAAGAAAAGTCTCCTATAGCATTTGGATTTTTAGGGGTTAGAGATGAGAGAAGAATTCTACACCATTCATAAAACCACCACAGTTATATTTTATTAGTATTTAATGTTCATCCAAATAACAGTAGATATATACTTGCAAATTATGTGCAAAAAATAAATTTCATACTTCTGAAATAGAGCATTGACATACACACACAGGCATACATGCACTTATGTACGAACGCACCATGCACACACAATAGATATAAATTTTAATGACTAGCATTTTTGGTATCAAATAGATAAGGATTGAAGAAACTATTAAAAATGATTTTTACAAACTTGTCATGAGAAAAATCTTAATAGCTATATTCCTTTGAAATTCACAAGAAAAAATTCTATAGGTATTACCAAATACATTTAATAGGAATCTAGTGACCAACAACTTGACTGTACCTTGTACTAGACCAGTGTAGCTTGTGCCAGGACAGGGACCTTCAAATGCACTCAGCAGTTGTAATAAAATAAATGGGAGGTGTTTTTTTTTGTTTTTTTTTTGTTTTTTTCTGTTTGAGATAGTTAAAAAGCCTATCACGCAAGAACTGTATAAACAAAGCAGATTTTGTTGGATAGAATATGGACATATATTTGATCTAGTCAGTTAAAGAAAGCAATGAAAGTAAAAACTGGCTCAGGCTCAACTTTCACAGTTATATTCTTAAATATCTATCTTAATAAGAGTTTCAGAAAATGTTAGAAAATTATATTTTACATCCATTATGTTTAAAAAATTTTTCCTTAAAATTATAATAATGAAAATACTATACTTTGACTTCCTATAAATACCCCATCCTCCTTATCCAATTTCATCCAAAAATGAATTTATTTAACAGTTTAAAATTACAATAGAATATAAAAGTTATAAAATTACATTTAAAACAATTTATTCTCTGTACATTTAATGCTAACAATAACGAAGACTTAAATTTGAAGTTTGATTTCCCTGTAAACCTCTTAACCGATTTCAGCTATTAAACAAACTAATTTAACAGTTGGAAAAAAATAAATTTAAATAATAAATTAAGATACTTTATAAAAATTTAGAAAGCTGGAGCGAATGAATCAACATATAAAATAGGCAGAAGAATTTCATCACACTTTTCACAAACTCAAAAGAGGTTAAACTGACCTCTAACCTTGGCCTTTCAACAGAGAATAGATTTAGAAAAGTTAATAAATAATTCATACTTCACATTTAAATATCTCAACTGTAGCTCATAAAAGAAATATGGAAATAAACCTGGACAAACAGCGGACTGGCATATATTGAAATTTAAGCTTGATATTAAATGTATCTCAGATAATCCTTGATATCACACAATATTTTTTTTTTTCTATTTTTGCAAGACACATTAAAAATAATCTAGCTCAGGTTGGAAAAATTAAATAACACGAAATTAAACAAAACGGAACATGACATTATACAAGTGGTATATTAGTGGTATTATTCTCTATTATTATCTCTATGTGATCTAAATATATTGTTAGTAAATAATATATTTAGATCACATACTGTCAAGATTAATTTTCATTGCAGGCCTCTTTTACTTAAAATACGTAAAATAAAAGTAGATTTATAAAATTAATATAGGTTATAAAATTAATTAAATTAAACTATTTTTGACTAGGTGAAATACTGTTTAATTTTATTTTTTATGACATGATTACTCCTAAAAATTTTTTTTGACATCTGAAATGGCAGGTCAGGAATGAACCATGCCATTAGAATGTTTAATTGGACACTGAAAATAAAGAAATAATAAAAACAGNTATTTATTATTTATTAATCCATACCATAACAATATACTAAATTGTGACAAAATTCCATAATTTTCCCATTACCGGCTCTGAATCCTCCTTCAAAAAATAACTTCTCGCTGAATACATACAAATTAATCTAGTCCCCAATGATATGATATACCGAATACAGACAAGACTAAGACCTAATATCCCCCTCCTATGCAAATATTTTCCATAATAAAAAAAATAAAATAAAAAATATGGTATCCAATTACTCCATTATCAGATTTAACCTATATTTACTAGATAATAAATCACATCCTTTGATATCTGAAGCTTCCTCTTCGACATATTTTTACCTAGATCTACCTACTTACTTACCAGTCTACTTACTTACCATCTCCTCTATATGATCTTAAAGCCATCCTTTAATCTTTGCCACCTCCTTCCCTACCTTCAGCTATTCTAAATATATAGTGTTTTATTTAATTTATAAATTGTTTTATCATTTTTTCCACTGATATAAAAATGAATACCACAAACAACTTCAACCCATTCCAAAATACCCAAAAACCCAAGGGACTTTTTGAAGTTCAACCCAAAAAGTCACAGAGGACAAATATGGACTGTGAATCNCAGTCTACTTACTTACCATCTCCTCTATATGATCTTAAAGCCATCCTTTAATCTTTGCCACCTCCTTCCCTACCTTCAGCTATTCTAAATATATATCCCCCTCTTTTTATGACCCGAAGTGGTTGAAGAGGGGGTTAAAAAGAAATATGAAATTAAAAAAAAAAAAAAGAAATTTTAAATTCTTATAATAAAAAAAAATACTCACCAAACTAAATGTAACAACTTCTGTAAAGCCAGATTGAGCTATTTGTTGCCTCAAATCATCTGTCAGTTTATTCAGTGGTTGCTAAAAATAAGTAAAAATAATATAAAATACAAGTTATATTAGTTGGAAATAAGTCATATAATTATATAAAATGTTGACACAAGAAAATAAATCTAAGTCAATTTTGAAAGTGAAGCAATAAAAATACAACGAAAGGCAATAGAAACATTAAAGTTCCTATGATATTTAAAACAGCTGAATCAACTGATGATAGGAATGATAATTCAGAAAAAAAGCTACATTTTATTTCAATTTTTTAATAAGAATTAAAGAAATTGTTTTAAGTCAATTCGGAAACTAAAACAATAAAAATAGTGGAAATTTGTTATTGACACTATTAAATTTTTCTTAGATGGAAGCCTTCACTCCCCACTACTAACTAATGGGATAATTTCTTCAAAGTAATGTAATTTCTGAGCTTCATTTAATTCTTAAATTTAAAAATTTAAAAAAAGTAAATGACGAGAGTCGACAAAAAGCTTGACAATGTCAGCTCCTTCGATGTTCTCGTCTTTCTGGTGGGTTAGGCTCTCGCTATTGTAGTGGGAATTTAATAAGATATCTAGCTCATCCTGGTGGTGCAATGGTTAAGCGTGCCGGCCCGGATAGCAGGAGATCCAGGTTTGATTCCTGGCTGGGACAGATAGATTTTTTTATTATATTCCCTCTCATTAATTGTTTAAAATTTATGTGGGATAATAAACCACAACCAAATAAATATTTATTAAGCAATATAGCACGATTTTACTTTAAATTACTATTAATTAATATACTCTCGGGATATTTGCATTAATACAAATCTGAGTTTTATTCCCAGTTTCAATGATTTTGTTAAAAAATCAGGAACAACAGTTATAGAAATTTAAATATGATATACGTATTAAAGATAGTCAAATAAAAGTCTTCATAAAATGATTTAAGCAAATTCTTTTTGATTTGGTAAATCAAAAAGCACTAGAAACTATCTTCTTTATTTAGATAACACTGGAGAACAATTTGAAACTTAATTTCTGTTGAGTTAGATTTTTTTAAGCTGTTTTCTATAGAATTAGGCATGCTGGTTTCAAAACTGTTTTTAGTTTTCTTATATCACGTCACGTTCAGTTTCTATGTGGGTGGGGCGCATGCTGGTCTAGACCTGCCTGTTTAATTACGTCTGTTATACTGTGGTGAAACGTTGTGTTGGTAAGCAGTATTTATTATTTCGTTAAGAAAGTAAACAGAACTACAGTGTGTTTGAACTGAAACGTTTCCTCAGGGCTACCTCTGCTCCAACACGTCGAAAGAGCAAAAACAGCCCTAATTCGTTTTTCAGAAAACGTTGTTATATATATGGCAGTTTTACCATTCCCAGTCAAAGGACAAACATCAGTACATTTGTCAGACAAGTATATTTTGCCTATTTTAAAGTGAATCTTAGTGATGAAGATGGACACCTCATAAAGTGTGTAAACAGTGTATTGAAGGTTTATGGATGTGGACCAAGGGAACACGTGCTAAGCTTCCATTTGTTATACCTATGATTTGGCACGAGTCCAAAGATCATTCAAGTGATTGTTACTCTTGTATAGTGAAAACATCAGGATATAACAAGAAAAACAAATGTAAAATAGAGCATTCTAGTTTACCATCAGCTATACGCCCAGTTGAATTGGCCAGACCTGAGACCAGGTGATCCAAACATCGTGCATAAGCCACTTTGCCAACTGAAGGAGACTGTTTCAAGTATCTCGTTCAAAAATTTCCTAGCCTGTCATTTAAAAAGATAAAAGCCGGTGTTTTTGATGGTCCACAGATTTGACAGCTTCTTACAGGCAAACATTTTGTGGTAACAATGTCTGAAATTGAAAAGAATGCTTGGTTGGCATTCAAAAACATTGTTAAAGACTTTCTTGGAAATACACGAGCATTGAATTACTCCAAAATTTTCCAGCAACTCTTGGAAAGCTTCCAAAAGCTAGGTTGAAACATAAGCATTAAATTGCATTTTTACAGAACCACCTGGCTAATTTCCCGGACAATCTTGGTGGAGTGAATGATGAGCAGGTTGAACGTTTTCATCAAGGTTTGAGGGCCATAGAAGCAAGATATTAAGGTAGATGGGGACATGTATATGATGGCTTAATATTGTTGGAGCATCAAGCGTGATTGCACATAAACTAAACACTCCAGAAAAAGTTACAAACGCCAATTTTTATCTTAATTTTTAAGTACTGTTCATTAATTAAACAATTTTATAAGTATAAACTCGATTTAACTTACATTAAATGTTTTGTAAACCGTATATTTAGTACTTTTTACTTTATGTTCTTTTAAATGCATAATTTTTATGATTTCTGAGGATATCCTGTAGTTTAAAAAGTTGATGTGATAGACAAAATCTGAGGTTATTCTCAGATTCAGATGCCAAGAATTAGTGAAAAAACAGTGTCAGATCTAACTCAACAAAAAATGAGTTCCCCAGTGTAATTATAGCAACTTATTCTAGGACTCAATCAGAAATAAAAATGTGCAATACTAATGCAAAATATAAATATGACTTTAATTGTAAAAGTTTCTAACTTTTATTTTTCCTTGCAGATTCACTACAATATTTTCCATTCCTCTCCTTTCTTTGCCTTCTCCTCTCATTGCTCACAAATTCAAGTATATTCTGTTTCTTATAAACTATATTTTACTATTGAAAGAAAATTTGTGTCAGTTTGGTCAGCCAGTGATGTTTTACACACAAGTAGGCACATGCACAAGCACACACACATACACACAAGCAGAATAATAAAAAATAAATTATTAGCAAATTTAAAAAGTGAAGTAAGTGAATGTACCTGAAGTGCAACACAATTTGTCTTTGGATAAGATTTATTAATATTGTTGTAACCAAATGCTATAGCTGCATCTTCATATATGTCGACAGGATGGAGAATATCATGTCGAGTTGGTGGGACTCTCACTACAATATCTGAACCACTAGTTGCTTTTGCTGAAAGACACATTCGAGTAAGCAAGTTAGCTATAATTCCTGTCTCTTCTCTGAAAATAATTAAATACAAGCTTAAAATAAGCACCCAATAATAATTAATTTTACATTGCAATTAGGCCTAATAAATGTGAAAATAAGAAGATTCTTGGATGTGTATTAAGTGGAGCAAGTAAATAACCATCAGTTCCCCAATCAATTTTTAATTGCTTATATTAATAGCAGTGTAAAATTGGTATTAACTATTTAATCTTTGATCATTTTAATTTCTGAACTTAGAGCAACTTTAAGTTAACATTATCCTGCATTGTGATTATATAGTGAATATAAATTCTTGAAGCTTGGATACTGTTTTTAAAATAGCTTTTCCCTGAATGTCTAAATGAAGCAGTAAGCGAACAAACCAATAATACACTTTATATTATAGTAAAGTTCCTTCATAACTTCACAATTTTTGTATTGTCAACGTTTCACACATAAAATGTACATCCTTAGGGTTCTAAAACATTTAATTTATTTTTTTATGCAAGATTATATTAAAAAACTAAATCCAAATTTAACAAAAATTTTGTAACTATAGTGTAACGTGTGTGAGTGTGTGTGTGTGTGAGTATTGTGGGTAAATATAAACTTATAATAATAAAAGGCAAATCAACCTTGAATTGGCATCAATTTCTATTTGTCAAATAGTGGCACATGATATAATGAATTGTTACAAAAACGTAAATCCTATTTATTAATTATTTATAAATATTCATAAAAATTAAGTTGATGTTATTTCAGTTTGCAATAGAAAAAAAAAAGCCAGAAAAGTTCTATAAGAAATAAAATCCCCCTGAAATATAATAAAAACAGAATCAAATACTCATGAAAAAACAAAATCATGTAATACTCAACTAAGGGAAGGCATAGTTGTTGGCATTGAAGCAGCTTACCAGTTAAATTATAACTAATTCTTAATAATCCCTTTAGAGCATTCTCTAAGCTAGTTAAATCCCATAAAACTTCTTTAAAAAAAAAAAAAAAAACTCAGTTTGGTTATTTGTTTGAAAGATGAAACATACCAGTGTCATACAAAATTCTTGTAATTTTAAGGCATTACTGGAAAAATAATTTCACAGCTGTTGAAGCAACTTGTGAAATTATTAAATTTTGAAGGGGAATGGAGACCTTGGCCAGCAGACTGGGCGACATTGGTTTGAAAAATTTAGTAATAGAGATATGACATTGGAAAGGAAAAAGGGCTATGGGCGACCATAAATGAATATTGTTGAGGTTCTACAGAAAGCAGTTGAGGCAAATCCATCCAAAAGTACTCGTAAACTAGCCAGAGTTTATGATAGATTGAGTCGATTAAGTAGACAAACTTACTCCTCAGCAATCAGCTAAGAGATTAGAAATATGTGAAAATTTATTGGAAAACCCTTCTGATATGAGATTTTACAACAAAAAAAAATTGTCACCTGTAATGAAAAGTGGGTTTACTGGTAAAACCTGAATACAAATTAGCAATGGATAGATCACAGTCGAACTGATTTTCCTATTGCTGTAAAGGGAGAATTTGGAGAAAAATAAATCCATGCCTTCTGTTTTTCAGGAAAAAAAAAATGGTAATTTTGAGAAAGTTGAAAGTCCAAGAGTTTCTTGACAGCCATCCCAAGGAATGGTTTCAGCGTGGGATTGAGCAATATGCTAGCAGATGGCTAATGACGGTAGATAACAATGGACTATACATTGAGAATTGATTTTATTTTATATCAAAGTTATAATAATACAAATATTTGGTTGAAAAACAGTAATTATTTTTTATACACCCCTTAATTTTTAAATTCTTTTAGTAATATAATTTTTAAAAGAAAACTTTTAATTGATTGTTAAACATTTGATGTAAGATAACAAATAATAAATTTTTAGATCAAGATCAATTGGTTTTATATTAATATCACCAATATACCAGCAGTTTTGGAGATATTGTTAATTAATCACTTGATAACATTCAACAAGTTGTTTGCATCTTCAGAGACCTTAAGAAAACTATGGATTTATTAGATTGTAAAGAAGCTAAAATAAAATAGGGTAAGAGGGAAAGACCATGACCTCATATACTCTTACTTAAGGTTTTGGTAAAAAAAAGTATAAATTGGCATTATATCTATCAATTAAATAAGTTAAATAAAATTCTTGAATCAATAAAATGAGAAAGAACTCAATAGAATCATCTGATTCTCAATAGAATTAACTGATCACAAACTCAATAGAATTGTCAAGCATAGAGCTTTAAAAATTGCAATTTTTTTTTCTTACAACTTTTTGTGCACGGGCACAAACATGCAAGCCTGCAGACAAACACACACACACACACACACACACACATATGTGTAACATAAAAATAAAAACAAATATGTATATATTAAGATATATTGCACCAATGACCACTGGTAATCAATGTGCACTATTAAAAAAAAAAAAAAAGATACATTATTTAAAAAATAATAAATTAACATTCTAACAATTTTATGAGTGGCATGAAATACAAAGGCCTATTGCAACACTTTAAAAAAAAAATTACTTACTTGACCCCAATATACTTATTTAGCTTCTTCACATTGACAACTTCCTTCCTGTAAGATAATTCAGGAGTTTTGTGTTTCGAGCCATCTGGCCAAATCACTTCACAGGTCTCACAAGTAAACCTATTCTTGCAGTGGAATGAAAATGCTGTTACAATTGTGTCCAAGACTATTTTCGCCTAAAAAAAAGGATTTTGTTTTATATTAAGAACAATAAAATGTCATGTTTTTGGTTTTTATTGAAATATTAAGAAGTACTCATTTATTTGCATTCCCTCAATTAAAGGTTATTGAAGAATTATAAGTAAAAAAAAAAACAGAATTATAAGGATTGTCAATTACCTGACTTGTAATAGATAACATAAATTCAAGCACAATCTTTGTTCATTGGTTTACAGTGTTCTTTAATTTCAATTGTATGAAACAATGAAAGAAATGGGATAATATGGAATAAAATTACCTCAATTATCTTAATTGTCCTTAATCAACTTAATTGGTTAAGATTTATATTATTAAAATTGTATTTTATATCTAAGAACCACTTTAGAATATTCCAAATCTAGAAAAATTTACGTTATTAAAAGTTTCTTATTAATACATTTATAGCTGGGTAAGGAAGGAATCAAAAAATATGAAGGATCTGAAAAAAATACTGTTTCCTACTATATTATCTGAACTATAAGGGCTAAAACAAACTAGTAACAGAACTTGATGAAAAATAATTTATAATAAGCCAATGGATCATTCATAATTTTAACAAAGGCATAACATTTATACCACTTTCTCAAAATTTAACTTTCCTGTATTTAAGAGATATAAGATTTACAAAAATATATAATAAGTAAAACTATTCAGGTTTTTAATATTAAATTTCAAGATAAGCAATTTGGTTTGAAGACCCTACATAGTTAGGAAAATGAAAGATATGTTTGTTCTCAAAGACCATCCAACAAACTTACTCAAAGTTAAAATACATGGAATGTTGGCAGCTAATTTTTATTCAAGATTTAACAATGGAACTCATAGTTATAGTTATCATAGTTNAAATAATCTAAAAGGTTATTTCCACCACCAATGAATTTAGAACTATCATACCTTCTATTGTCCGTCTTCATTGGTTTCTGCAAACCATCTTCTGTTGGCGAGCGCTTTCGGACATTGTCCATCTTCTGGCCAAATAAATGCATTCACTGTCACTGTCTGAATTCAACTACCTTCTATTATCATTCTTTATTGGTTTCTGTATTATGTATTATGTATTGAATACAGACAGTGACAGTGAACACATGTATTCGCCCAGAAGATGGACAATGTCCGAAAGCGCGAGCCAACAGAAGATGGTTTGCAGAAAACAATGAAGACGGACAATAGAAGGTATGATAACTTCTGAAAGTATGCCAGTAGAAAAATTAGTGAAAGCAGAAACAGTTTGAGCATGTGGTACAGCATTTAGGAAAAATGCATAACATTTTTTTAATAAAAATAAAGGTTTGAGAAGAGTACAAAAAGAATTTTTTTAATAAGAGGCTTCAATGGCTAAAAAAAGGAGTAGCAGTAGAAGAAAATTGTCTGAAGAAAAGAGAGCCGAACAGTCAAAAAGGATGTAAAAACTGGAAGAGAAAGAAAGAAGGAATTGCATAAAATTGAATTTGAGTGATCCTTGATGGCCTATTTGTACATAAAAGAAAAAAAAGTGTGATAAAACAAATCTTACCTTTTGCAAATCAGTAGCAGTTATTTCAACAAAAACATTTTTTGTATTAAGTGTGATTCGGGAATGGTGACCATTTATAATAGGTGGCATGGATAAAACAACACCATTTCTATCCATAATAATAGGGTAGACAGGGCTGTCTCGAATAATAGGTAAATACTGCTTTAACTGTGCATGATTCTGAAATATAAATACAAATTAGTAATTAATTAAAATAAATTATCATTAAATGACCTGCTTCATTACTTTTTTTTTTTTAATTTAAAGTACTTTAACTAAAGGAGGAAAATGCAAAATGTTTTCAGGAGAGAAACAAGATTTTAAATTTTTTCCTAATAAGCAGTTTCTCAAAGCCTCCTTCTTATTTTATGCAGAAGAACCAACCCAGTAATAACTAATTTTATTGCTTCAGATATATTTAACTTTTAAGGCACACATAAGCTTGGAAGTACACTTCTTAATCTTGAATTATATACAGAAAATGATCGATAGCCAGGAAGAGAGGGTACCGATTGGTCCCATCTGGCTCCTAATGCTCATATAGAGAAGCAACTGAAATATACTTTGAAGTAGATACTCAGTAATTTAACTAGTATGGGATTTAATCCCCTATCTCCTCAATCGAGACTCAAGTGTTTTTTCAAAGCCTTCTTCAATATCTAAAGAAACTACAAAAGCAGTTTTCAGGTCATCAAGAAATCCACAATGAGACAAGAGCACGTTAAGCAGACAAGTACTATTGAGCATAATTCACCTTTCTCAAAAGGAAATTAATTGTAAATTAGCAGTAACTAATTAAATGTATTTCCTGAAATACTTATCAATAAGCTTTTCAAGGGTCATTAATTTAATAATGCTAAAAGGCTTGTTATGGTAGAGTGTCTCTGCCTTGTTTTTAAATAAAGAAAGAGCAATTATGTTTGTAATTAGTTATACACAAACATTTCAATATTTGGAATAATTGATTGTATTGAATTTTACATCGAGTCTTCTATATTGGCTTTCCAAATCTACTTTGATTGTTCTGTCAATTAGTTGCCTTAGAAATAAATGAACACTAAATAAAGTGAAAATGAACTCTGAGGAAAGTGGAGGAGGGTCTAAAGAAAGAATAAAAACAAAAATTCAAATTTTATTGATATTATTAGTTATAAAAAAACATAATATTAAAAATATAAAGAGTTATTTTTTCTAGTATTAACCAATCAGTAATTTTTAAACAGAAAACATTGTCAGATATTGATATATCAGTTATTAAAAAATACTATAATCATGAATAAAATTATTTCTAAAGCAATAAATTCCTAGATTTATTATCAAAACTTTCTCCTGATGTATAGTCCAAAATAGAGAGTA
>KZ809373.1:99966-116943 GCA_000696205.2 Oncopeltus fasciatus
ATATATATATACACACATTTTAAAGAACTTAGATTTTCAGTTTCCAATTGTGTTTCTAAATGAGTTTCTAAAACCAATGCTTCGAAAAACAATATAAGCCCTCTTCAAGAATAAAAACACAACAAGTTCTAATTTGGCTAAATACATATAGAAATGGTTAGGAGAAAAGATAATATCACACAAGGATTATACAATTTTTTGGAGAACTTTAAGTAGGAGTAATTCGTACTCCCCTCTTCTTTCTTCTGACGAAGGGCGTTAATGTACTCGAAATTTAATATGCCACGCGTGCTTGATTTTTACATGTTCTATTCTCTTTGGTTTGCTCATTTACATTGCACTTTATCACTAGGTTCTGATTATATGAGTGTCTGTGCGTGGAAAGAAAATTTTGACAAACCATGAAATATTGCAAACCATTTCTGAGAGTTGATGGTCATAACCAAAGAAGAGTATGATTCTTTTAGCACACCATGATGAGGCATTTGAAAAAATTCAACGGATCTTCGCTAATCTTACATAGGAAATTAAAAAAATATGGACCCTTAAAAAATAGTAATTATTTTCATTAATTTTTAAAATAATGAAATCAAATTTTGTATTTAAGCTACCTTTTACAAAACCACTGGATGAGCTTGTTAATGGCAGAAATAAATCAAGTGGGAAGGAGAGACTTGTTTTTAGCCTGAAGATGGCTTACAATGTAAACCGAAACATTAGCATTATGAAATAAATATTTCTGATTTTTCATTGAGATCATTCTCTTCCAAAATCTTGTATTCTGATACCATGATTCTTCATGATAAGACAGCTACCGGTAAACACATCTATCCACCCAGAAGACAAACAGCATGATTTTCTCTTCCACGTTGTTCTTCTTGTCTATTGAGGTTCTTCTCGCAATAGATTTTTTGCAATTACTTACTTCAGTCAGTAAAAGAAGATGTTTTTTGTTGGTCCAAAAAAAAAAAAAAAAAAAATACAATTTTAGAAAATGTATATCTTTTATTATCTGCCCACGTTTAGGCTTACATTGTAGGCCATCTTCATGGCTATCACGAAGGCGAGAGGAGACATCGTGCCACCTGGATCAAATGTTCATGACGAACACTTTGGAAGTGGCCTGTAAGCCGAAACGTCAGCAGATAATACTTTTTTTTAAATAGTATTTTTTTTTGCGTCAACCTTGACCAGTCAAATCAATCTCTACGGTCAAAAACTCTCCATTTGAAGGTAGTCACTAAATTGTATGTGTGTACATGTTTCTTTATCATTATCGATATGGAGATGTTACAATAAGTCATAGCTTAGTAAAATGAAACTCAAGACAGATTAGTTTATTGTTTAAAGATATATTTCAGGAGGAAATCAGCGAAATTAAACGATAAAAAGTTGGCATTATCTAACCGTATATTTTTTCATAATTATTGCTTTCGTTGCGGTATTTAAGGCCACGTAAATTTTAAACAATAAATGCAAGGGAATAGAATAAAACCTATCTGTCTCAGTCAGGGCTCGAAACGAATCTCCTGCTATCCGGACAAGCGCGTTAGCCAATTACACCACCGAGACTGCATAGATAGACTAAATAATTTTTTTATTCTATTCCCTTGCATTTATTGTATATTTTTTATTTTTCGGCTTAGTAGCCACAATTAGATTGCTATTAAATATAAATAAAGGTAAGAGTTTGTTTTATGGGGAAGAAGAATGACCTCATCTGAAATGTCAAGTAGGAAAAATATTTTTTTCGTTTCAGCGGAGGTTTTTTTTAGTTTAGAGTAATGAAACTTAACACAGATCTGTTACAGATAAATATGTATTCCAAAAGTATGGGGGGGTAGAGAGTTCAAATACATATATTTATTAACTACGATAATGATTAATTAGCTCCTGCGTGACGGACTTTTTACTTTCCTCGGGGAATGCAGATAGAAAACCAGAAGGACAAATAGTTCATTTTCCCATTTCCTAAGATCCAACTCTGTCAGTCACACAATACTCCTACGAAAGATGGGATAGTCAATGTTAGGATTGGCATCGGAATTGTTACAATCCCACATTGAATTGTAGGACAACTTTACTCCATGCTTACTTACTTCTACACTTTTTTACAATAATCCAAAAGTATCTTGAAGATAAGTGCTCCTTACCTGAAACAAACAAGAAAAAGAAATTATAAGTTTAAATCTCAAATGACTAAAAATACAAAAAAAAAAAATTAATAAATAAAAAAATATGTGGATTGATTGGATGGGAATTTAAATAAATAACAACTGATTTTTTAAACAAGTTTGTATTATATCAACATTACGGTCTAAATTTCATGCCTTCTTCAATGCAACAGGAGTGATGTAGGAATAGTCTCGTGCTTTAGGGTATCAAAATCATGATTGGTAGTCATTCTCCCCATTTCTTTGATGAAGGCCTAAAATTTAGGTTGAACGTTGATAATAATAAAAACTTTATTGTTTAAAATTTTTAGTGCAAGGGAAAACAATAAGAAATCTAACTGTCCCAGCCAGGACACTAGTGCGGGGAATTTAATAACTTATCCGACTTAGCATAAATGGAAAATGCACCGGCCCGGATAGCAGGTTGGAGATCTAGATCCAGGCTCGAGTCCTGGCTGGGACAGTTAGATTTTTAATTCTGGTCCTTTCCACTAAAAATTATTAATAATTATTAAGAGGGTTTGTAAAGAAAACTCTAAATATCGAATTTGGTTTCTACTCTACATTAAAGTGTTAAAACATTTTACTTAATATTTTCCGTAAAATATAGCAGGATAAAATATATGTGAAATAACATCTCATGCCTATAATATTCTAGAATATTTTTGTAACCCCATCAGTACTAAGGTTATTATTGTTATTAAACTTTTATTTATTTATTAAATTCTGTTAAGTAAAAACATTTTGTTATTTGATCACAATGAAGTAAAAAATGACATTCAATGTCAATCACATGAGGAGAGAAGGTGACAAATGACACCACTCTCAAACTAAGGTTATTGATGATTTTTCAATTCGTCTCACCTTCCCTCCCTCGATTCAAGATCTCATTTAGCAGTTTGCAAAGCTAGGCTTACAAAATTTGATTTATTTATTCAAAATATTGCCAACGCTAAAGCGCGCGCAGCGATTTCAACAATTGTCGTAGAACTTATGAAATTTTTCAATGTGAATACCTTGATTTACTTATTGGAAATCTTCCAAAAAGTATAAAAACATTATTGGGTAACATTCTTTTTGAATTGAATAATTGAAATAAAAGAGAAAAAAACTTTCAATTTCAAAATATTTACTTTTTTTATTCATAATTATTCAATTTTTTTTTTAAACCGTATCAAATATTGTAAAGTTCATCTTATTTAATTTCTTCTTATAAAAATAACATCAAATAACTGTTTTTAACCATTAAAAAACAAGCAGAAGCCATAGCACGTTAATTGTGTTAGGCATAGCATAGGGTGGTTGTGGTGGGGGGGAATCCGATTTTCCTTGCATAACTGCTTACGTAGGCGGGGAAGTCAGCTGATGTGTTGGCATTACCAACTTAGACATGCAAAGCCCCACCAGCTTTCTAAGTCCTCTCCGAGCTGCAATACACGGGAATTGTTGGCAGGAATATACGGAGAGTAAGTAGTCACCATACCAGTCGACCAGACGTTAGAGGATATAACTTGAGTTAAAACGAGAATTACTACATAAAACCGAAGTTGTACTTATAAATATTTATACTTGAAAAAAAAAATTAAAATTGAATAAAAGTAATACATTATTATAGTCCCAAATCATCAGTTTGGCTTCCGACGTAAGCATTCTACTGACCAGAAGTGTTTCGCGTCGTAGATTACATTTCCTCTTCCCTTGAGCGCAAAGAGTATACTGCCCAGGAGCTTTTTTGGATGTTTCCCATGCATTTGATAGAGTCTGGCACAGTGGTCTTCTGTTTAGACTGAACTCCATACTTCCTAGTAACACTTACCATATCCTTAAGTCTTACTTATCCAACTGTTTCTTTAGGGTTCGGCAAGGATTATATTACTCCGATTTCTACCAAGTGGAAGCGGGAGTTCCTCAAGGTAGTGTGCTTGGACCAATCCTATTCATCAAGTACACTGCTGACATCCCTACCCGTCCAAGTACCCTCTTAGCTCTGTTTGCGGACGACAAAGCTATCCTATCCTCTCATCCCGATCCTAAAACTGCTTCTAAAAACCTTCAAGATCACCTCGATAAAATCAAACAATGGGGTGGCAAATGGAGAATAAATATCAATGAAGCAAAATGCGTTCAAGTTAATTTCCAACTGCGGAAAAAAGACTTCCTTGAAATTGTGAAATTTAACAATTTTCCTTTACCACATTCAAATTCCGTTCGTTACCTTGGGTTCCATCTTGACTTACGAACAGGAGATCCAGGTTCGAGTCCTGGCTGGGACAGATAGATTTTTGTTATTCTATTCCCTCCACGCACGCGACACACATACACACGCACACGCGCACACACACGCACACATATATAAACGAAGATTTTAAATTTGTTTTCCCTTAAACCTCTCTTCCTCCAAATCAAATTTAAGCCATTAACGAACTCATTCAACGGTTTGAAAAAATAACCGTAAATATCCAATTTGATTATATTATTTTGAATATTGAGCGCGCGTACAGATATACAGTACACATTTGTATAGAGATATAAACAGACCATATTTTTCGCTTCTCAATATCGTGTTTCATGGTAGCGAGGTGCATAGCATTAATTCACTGCGAGATATCTGCTAGGAGTACCGCAGAAAATTAATAAACAAAAAAAAAAAACCATGAATCTTGAGATGGCTTTGCTTTCGAATTTTTTTGGTACTTTGGTTAGCCAATAGTAGATCTATATAGACTGTCGTCTCTAGTAAGTCGACCAACGCATTACAATCAGTTATTTTTTTATCTATAATGAAAATTTTGTATCTATTCTGATATAGACTGCACAAATAAAGAACTCCACAATATTCGGACTCGTTATCAAGTATTTCTCCCACACACTTTTCAGCAATATGCAGAGGAGACTGGTTCACTCCCACAAAGCTAACCCGAAATGCGGGCGAAAGAGGAGGTGTGGTTGGCCTCTTAAGACGTAGTTTTCTTTTTCCACCGAATTTCACTTCTTTGTGACGTCCTCTCACAGGCAACACTCCAGCATATATGTCGAAATTCGCCGACTCTGGAGAGCGGATCTAGAGCGACACACAGGGGAACACGTTTGAAAGCAATAGAATTCTCCTGCTAATCCCGACTTGGCATTTCAAAAGGGGGGTAATCAAACGGCGGCTTCCATTTTACTGAGCTTAATTCGCGGACAGCTGCTGCCCTCTGAGCGGAACACATCTGAATTTAAAACGGTTTGTGACGACGAGAGGGCTTAACAAGATTGTGTTCTCTGTCGCGACTGGTCAGACCTTCCAGGGCAGGGCAACACGCAGGACAATCTACATCTACCACATGCATTATGCCTTTGTTACAACCAAAGGTATCTAGACATATATATATATATATAGTGTATGGTTCCCTTTCAACCACTTAGGGTCATGGAGGTAGGGGCGATCTACAAGTAATACCCCCATTCTAAACACACATGGCTCAGGAATCCTCGGTCGGGATTTGAACCCGCAGCGTCAGGATTGAAAGACCCGAACGGTTTCCCTGAGCCACCCTATTCTAGACTTTGCTGGGATTAGTTTAACAGCCATTAGCAAGCTTAGAAGGCATTATATAAATTTTGTATAGATAGCTTAATGGGCCACTAGGAGGATGTTACAAATTTATACAACTGAACAAGACTGTCACGCAGGAGGTGTGTAATTTAAGCAGTTTTCCCGTGTTTCACCAAGATGGACGTAAATGAGGAAATTTAATTTAAAACAGAGCAGTGAAGGTAAAAGGTACGACCGTAGTGCTTTCCTCTCGACTGACCGGGAATGGAAAATTGGAGGAAGCGCTCACCCCTCGTAGTTAAATTCGTAGATTTCTTTCTTAACAAGAGTACTTTTCGTAAAAATTATGTACAAGTTAATTCATATATTTTATTTATATTACTATTTATATAATTCAAATAAAAATATAAAACTTCAATTTCTACGTCCTGAAGCCTGCATAAGCGAAAAAACGTGTAGGAAGCCTTCTTTTGCCTTTGCAATATCAAATTAATTATTATTAAAATGTTGTATTAATCCTTTAAATGATTAATTTAAGGATTATCAATCCTTTATAGCTATAGCATGGAAAAGTAAAAACTTTTTTTGTCCTTTCAGTGTACATATTTTCGCCGTGAGTTACCAGTATATGACAATTTCGGCGGGCATCTGTTCAAAAAGGAGTTTCTGACTCCACAAGGGCCATGCGCGAGGTACATTAAATGTGATCTCGGCATTGGTCGTACAAATGATAGAATAAACTATCTGGTGTGTCCACTCACAACACTTACCTGCCTCTAAACTCCATTAAAAGCCGGCTCTTTTCAATCCCTAATTGAAATTGTAGACAAAGGATACCGGCGGATGAGTTAGTTAAAGGCAGAAATCGAGTGGGCATTGGGGAGGGGGGAGGGGAGAAGGGATGACCAAATTGAAAATTCCTCTTGCATTATAGTGTTGTTTCGTTAGGAAACTTTAGAACTAGAGTTATATAGAAAATTCATGAGCAATCTAACCATATTTCCCTAGATAGGTGGACATAAATAAGTAAGGGCAAATGAAAAAAAAAAAAAAATATGTAGCGAATTCCAACAGGGAACAATGATCATGTAAAGTGAGACAACATAAATTGCTTTAGAAATATTTTCCTTGAAAACATTACAGATCATAAATATTATAAATTACATTTTACATCTATTATGTTCTACATATATTTTTCCTAATCCAAATAAGAACGAAGATATTACGATTATAAACTTTGGTTTTCCTCTGAACCCCCCTTTCACACATCCGAATTTAAAAAAAAAATACTTTTAACGGATTGCAATGAAAAGCTAAAATAACGAATTTGTATTCTAAATTTAAAAAGAAGGTCTAACAATTGAAATTACAATAATACATATTTTCCATAATTTATTGTAAAAATGTTAAGGAATAAAAATTTTAGAAAGTTATATTTGAAGCGTGTTCACTCTTACAAATATTTTTAGTATCTCCTCGAGTAAGGAATGGAAAAATGGACAATATAATTTTGACATTTAGTTCTTATCTATCCCCCCCCCACTCCCTTGACGGACTATATCTTTGCGGGTTTGAGCTAACGTCGCGTGTTACAAATGGCGCCTATGAGATAGCATCACTTATGGGACTATTTTTTTTTTTTTTTTTCATATCCGTGCCAGCGGCTTATCATAAAGAGAATTAGGACTCTTTTTTTCAGAAGCCATCAAATTAAAAATATTTGACGTCTCCGAAAATCGACCAAACACACTCAAGTTTAATTAAATTATCATTCTTCTTTTATTTAAAATGTTTCTTTAAAGGAATTAAAAGTTTAGCTCCAGAAAAATGTCAAGGAATGTTGGCAACTGGAAATATTCTTTTGATGAAGAAATTAAAAAGGTGTGAACTAAATATTAGAAGAAAAAAAATTTAAAAGCACATATGTGTGTGTATATATATATATCTTTTATTTTATGAAATATAAAATGAAAATTCATTTAAAAAAAAAACTCCACCCCAGTATTATAACAGCACAAGAAATAATTTTTTAAATATAAAAATATCTTTCTGGTTTACAAAAATAAAAAAAATCACTCAATTACAATTGATTGTAAGAGCCATTCACATGAAAGCATTAATTTTAAAAACTTAACCAAAACCAATTCTTATAATAAAATAACTCATTACTATTCACTAAATATTCCAATTAATTATGTATACACAATACAAAATATATATATCAATGCATACATTATGTATAGTAACGTATTAAGCATAAAAATATAAAAAACCATATGAAAGAAAAAAAAAAGTATAAAATATAAAAAGTACAATAATTGACAAATTAGCCACTCCTTCTATACGTCCAGTTTTAACGTGAGAAATATTCACAACTAAGAAACGTAGGATACGCCGTGATTTGACGCTGCAACATCAGCAAGAGATACAGCCATGATCACAGTAAGAATTTCACTGCTACCTAAGCTGTTCCAGTGATATGTAAGCAAGCAATCTTTCACAGCGACTTATANATATATATATATATATATATATATATATATATATATATATATATATATATATATATATAAACATTATTTTTATGTAGCGAACTATATCTTGCAAGCTGGAGAGGACAATGATTGTCTTGGCAGGCCGGGGAGTGGGGGAGTTGCTCAC
Organism: Oncopeltus fasciatus; assembly: GCA_000696205.2. Lineage (NCBI taxonomy): Eukaryota > Metazoa > Arthropoda > Insecta > Hemiptera > Lygaeidae > Oncopeltus > Oncopeltus fasciatus. The sequence goes on from KZ809373.1 coordinate 108,340, forward strand.
CTGTCGCAGTCATTAATTAGCCTTTTTTTTTTATAATAAAAATATTACAGTGATAATATGTTAGAAAATTACATTTAACGCCTATCATGTTATATAATTTTTTTCTTACTCAAATATACAGAAGATATTACGAATATAATGTTGGTCATCCCAAAATGAAAAGCCTTATGATAAAATTTGGATTCTAAATTTAAAAAATAAGACGGCCCACCAAATTTTTTACATACATCATTTTTATAACTATTTTCGTATCGCTAACGTAACGAACTATCGAAAACTTTTCAATTTGGTCTTCACTTAAACCCCAAGACTCATTTTAACGGACTCAAAACAAAAGTTAGTGAAAGCAAGCATGAATATCGAATCGGGTCACTTTATTAAACTTACTGTGGATACTAGATAAAGATCAGAGGCCTCTCCAATGTACGATCGGGGAAGATCCACTGAAATGTTTCAAGTCGCGTCATGGTTTCAACGTGAATATTTTGATTTTCTCTTAGGAAGTCAGTTGTAAATGAACAGTGACAGAATGACTCTGAAGGCAGTGGACTTATCAAGGAGTAGAAATTACATTAGGCTACAATATATATACGATATGTGTAGTATGCGATAATTCTTGGCCAGTTATATCTGAGTTGTAACGGAGCTCGAGTTGCGAGGCAATTACGGAGAACATCGTCTTTGTTTATGGACAATGTTTGGTACTTGTTGGAGGACAACCAGAAAAGGTTATGGTACGGACTACAGAGACAAGAGGTAGGTATCATCTGGGTGGTCGGTCAAGACGGCAGTGACAGAGGGATATTCCTGGTGCAGATCTGGCGAAATATTCCTACGCGCAAATGCCGCCTAAATTAAGCTGATTTCCCGTGTGATAACAATGCAAGTAAAGGTTTCTATGTTTCTGAATCAAGAAGATATGACAAACACTCTTAGAAATTACTAAGTGAATAATATATTCCTAAAAATATGTTCTAAAACATTAATGTTCTCAAAATTCATGAGAGTCAATAACAAAAAATTACTGTGGTAACATAACCACTTATAGTACTAAGACACACTCCGACGAATTCTGCAGGGGGAAAGCGAGCAAACATCCAACAACTCTTCCTCTCGCGAGGGGAAAGTCAAGGTTTTTCTCTCGGAAAACCAGAGAGTTTTTCCCTGGAAAAGCAGGAAGCCGAAGAAATCCTGCAGGACTTCCGCCGCCACTGACCCAGAATATTTTCTCCTCTGGCGCTTTGTGATAGCGTCATGTGGGACTCTTGCTTGTCGACTATGCTACACACATCATTGGCTGCTGGAGGTCTTCCCTATTGGCCAGTCAATCATGTCACTGGCCAATCAGACAGCTACGACTGGCTAAACAGCCATGAGCTAATTGTCCATTCCACTGAGTCAATCACAACAGTACTGTATACGCTTTCAAAGACCAATCAATCAGGCAGGGACCATTGGCTGACAATTGCTGTTGGGAATGCGAATATTCACCGAAGAAGAGCAAAAATAAAAAGACAAAGAAAATTGCAATTATTGGCAAGGGTAAAGAGTTTCCAAAAAAAATCAAAAGGACAAGAATAAAATATAAATAATTAAGATGATCAATATGAATTAATAAAAAACATGGAAGAAAAAGAAAGTATAACAATGTCTCAAGGAAATGGGAAAATAGAGAGCTACGTTGTGGAGATGGATATAGGAGTCTCCTGCCTCAAGTTCGAAGTGATTCAGAGACCAGATACGTCATACCAGGAAATCATCTGAGACCACGTGCACAAAGGACAGTGTGGACAGTCACGGCATAAAGAGCGAAGACGGTGATCTCATAATCGATTCAGGGAAAGAGATCAAAATTGATGGGTCTCTTACTTCTTTGGAGCGAGAGGCGAAGGGTGTAGGCCACAGACATGGGGTCTATAAATTCGCATAAGAGATCGAAGCAAAACTATTTTGGAGGCCGGGCAAGGAGGTATGAATTTTACAGAGAACTTAATTTTTCACCAGGGAATTATTTTAGACGGTCGGAAAGTCCGAAAGAATATTACAGAAGTACATCAAACATGTATGACACATTCATTGTATTTCGACGTCTGTAAATTTATAAATAAATATTTATTGTGAGCTATTGTATTTTTCCTGGCTCCAATTTCTGATAAATAAAACATCTTGTATCCCATAACACTCCTTACATGACCTACATTAGTAGTGGAATAAACGCAAAAATCTTACATTGAGTGCAGAGAACTTTCAAATTTCGCTGTGGAAATTTTTGACTCAGATTCTTGTATGACCCTGATTCAACAATTACGGCAATACCTACTCTTCTCATTACTTATTATCAACCAACTTAATATGCAAGGATTCTATTGGGATAGATATTTAAAAAAAAAAATCTTTATTAATATATTGGGCGGTAAAATTGCCCCAAAAATGTGGAGGCTATCTTACTTGGAACACAATTCTTTACTATTGTTATACTAGAGGATTATTTCATTTATTCACTCTAATAATTATTTTTACAGATTAAATTTTAGAATTGATTTATACAAGTGTGTTTGTGAGTGTGTATTATATTTAAAAGAGATATATTTTACAATACATGGCAATTATAAAATCTTATATTTAACAACTACGATATTGATAAATTCGCTTAGTTTACACAGCTTTTGCGTGCCTGACTTTTATATTTCATGTATAGAATTCAATTTTCATGTATTCCACTATTTTTCAGCCTTAAATACATATCTAATACCATACTATATGTTTTTATTTAGAGCAAACATTAGTGTTATACAGAAAAATTATAAAATACAATTTGAGTAAAAAACAACCTTTTTAATGAATTGGACCAACAAAGGTATTCTGAAGTATAGAGAGGGAAGCCTAGGAGGTTCTAGAAAGGTTATATAAGTCAGCCAGCGAGCTACGATACCTCTAGCTGGAAAGGTGACAATACACAACCCTTAGCTCTAAATGAGGATATACACCCCTTGCCTTGTCTCTTACCCTCTCTTGCCTCCAGCAAATATATGATCCACATAAAGTGGGACAAAGCAATACGTAATACTTAGTGCAAAAACTTCATATTGGCTCATTAATTATCTCATTAAAAAAAACTCGATGAAATTTACAGTCAGACGTATAACTATTTTCTTAATGTATCAGTACATAAAAAAATCCGTAACGGAGGAGCCAGAAAGATTAATAAAAAATGAAAAGGGAACCCATTAAGGCTAGCTTAAGCCGATCAGAAGATGAGTTGCTAAAGCTCCTAGATACATTCTTGAATATGTTCTTTATGTAAAAATAATGACAACAAAACTTAAAATTTATAAAATCATGATTACATTGTAAATATCCAAATTTACTTTGGGGAATCTGTACATTTTTGCAAGTCCTCCATGACGAATTTAATCATTATTATTATTTACTGATCAATTGGTTGAGTAATGATACTCCAAATTTTAATTTTACCAATCTCTCAGACAAGACGGAATTGTACTGTTGGCGTCAAAAGTCTCAGAGTTAGTTTAATATTTACTGTGAGTAAATTTTGACATATTTGAAATTTAGTTAAATAGTATGCTTACATACGATCATTTACTCAACAATTTCTGAAGGTCACTCATTAAGAAAATCTCTGAAATTTAAAGACTAATAATTAATGTAATATGTTTTTACAGTAAGTATATTAAATAAATTGTAAATAGTAAAGTAGCAATGCTGACACTGTCCAACTTCTCCAACTTGTGGTACCGCCAACATTATATATGTATGATTTACGTCATTCTTTATTTAATTTAATTATCTAACTTATTTTATGTATTGCTTTACTTGCTTTATATATGTATATGTATATACAACCAGANTTTACCTAATCATCAGTAACTTATAATTATATAGCTAACAAGTATAAATAATTGTAATTTAAATTTTGGACATAAAATAAAAAAATACATCTCTAAAAACACAACTGAGCCGATATTATATATATATATGTACACACACACACACATATATATATATATATATTCAAGAATAGCACAGAAAACTTTTATTCGGATAGTAAAAACGCAATTACAATTTTTTCTGCCAGCCTGTAATGTACTGCCGACTGGGGGGAGTTACTCAAAGTTAGGAAAACCTTCTGTAGGGGCAGGAAGAGGGTGGCTGATGACGTCAACGTCCTAGAAGAGACCGGGTATCTGTACTCCCCAATATCCGGCGGCCTCCATGGAACGAAAATAGGGGTGAGATACCACCAGCACACAGGGGGTTGTTTAGCAAGCAGCACAGAGACATCGGACCCTTATTAACTCATTTAAAAATAATTAATCTTCCTTCGCTCATGATCTCCGGCCATTATTTATGTTTTAGTACAGGCAAATATTAAAAGAGTAATATTTCACTCTTTTATTTGGGCTGGAAGCGAAGTTGAAGAATATTATGTTATTTTAAACTATATATTTCTTTACTATAGTTTCGCACCTAATACTGACGCCTCTTCAGAAGCATAACGCTCAGACTGCTAACCACTAGATAAGAGGTAGATTGCGTTCTATTCTATGCCGTCAACTAAGAGTTATCTCGTCCATTGCTAACTTCCCATCTCTCTTTAACTACGATTAGACTCGCAAATACATCGGTGCTAATATCGATAAATGGCTTCCGGGAGAATAAAAAGAATCAATGCTGGCTTACTACATATTGGGTTTTTGATAATGTAATTATAACAATAATTATAGAACAAAACAGTCAAGTCAAATAAGTAAATTTAATGAATTAACTCGTCAATTTGTGAGATACTACAGACGAATATGAATATGTATCTAACAATGTATCAGCTTTAGAAAATCGACTTTGCCAATTGACTTGTTGCTGTCTTCCGCGAAGAGATGTCTCTCACAGATACCAACTACTGTGCTTTGTTTTACTCAGACATTACACTCATTGCTCTCTGATCAATTACATCATATGCTCTTGTTAATAATATCCAAATTCAATGCTTAGTTTAAGCAGGACCTATGTGACGAAACTATTCTTTGAGAAGAAGTAATATAAATATATAAATTTTTTTTGTGGTATTTAATCCTACGTAAATTTTAACAATTTTTAGTGCAAGGAAACAGAATAAAAAATCTAACTGTCCCAGCCAGAACACGAACCTAGATCTCCTGCTATCCGGGTCGGTGCATTTACCAATTATGCTACCGGGACCAGTCTGAGAAGTTATTAAATTCCCAGAACTAGTGTCGAAAGTCCAACCTCCGAGGCAGACGAATATATCGTATTATGCTCGGAGGAGCTGACATTGTCAAGCTTTTAAATTTTAATTGTAAAATTATTATTACTAAAATTTACTTTATTAAAATTTAAAAGTAAATAACGAGAGTCATTTAAACAGCTTGACGATGTCAGCTCCTCCGAGCATAAGACGATATATTCGTCNATATATTCTTCAAGATATATCAATTTGAAAAGTAATAAAGTACTTTAAACTATTTAAGACTTTCTTCAGAAGGTACAAAAATTATTAAATATCCTTTGTGAATATCATATTTTAAGTTTAAAAGATATTTAAAAAAACAATAAGAACAGTTTCAATAAAAACAATTTATCATTTTTCTGAATACACTGAAATATAGAAAGAAATAAGTTAAGATTAAATTAAAGTAAATGTTCCTATTTGAAATATATAGTCAGGTAATAGCTGTAATTTGATAAAAATCAGGCATTTAAGAATATAATTTTTTTAATATTAAACTTTTATTTATTTATTACATTCGGTTAAATTAAAACATTTTGTAATTTGATCACCACAATGAATTTTTAATAGAAATGACATTCAATATCAATCATATGAGGAGAGAAGGTGACCAATGACACCACTCTCAACTTAAGAATGTTAAAATATAAAATAAGGCTCAATTCATGTTTTGTTTTTAAATTATATAAACTAGAAGGATTGGTGGCCGAATTGGTGATTTGCATATTTTTATTATTGTTCCCAATAAGGTAAAATAACCAAAAAGCTGATAAATATAAATGAAGTCTATTAATTTAAGAGAAGTCATTAAAAGCTTTAAGAGAAAGGAGAAAACTAAAAACACTTTTATAAATATTAATTTAGTTGTGGTTTATTATCCTACGTAAATTTTAAACAATTAACGTGAGGGAATAGAATCGCATTAATTGTTTAAAAACACTTTTATTGTTCGGTACCAATTTGACCAGTTCATAGAGAAGGTAACGTCATAGAAGACCACTACTACCGTCCATGAGTGTTAACATCAAAGCTTCCTGAGTGTCGAGGGCCCATGGAAGCCAGCTGTAGCAGCACACAAAAGGAGGAGTTACGGGGGAGTAGCGGGGAAGGGAAGAGGGTTGTTGCACCCGCTTGGGGGGGAGGGGGGAGGGACGCGGCCATATTGTATTTAGCGATGGGGGGAGGGGTGAGAGCGTGACAGAGCTGGAGCCGCCTTCTCCAGGGTGTCTGGAAATCCGCTTCCACAGTCAGCTCAGCGTTCAGGGGAGTATAACCGGGTTAGAGGTAAATACTGGTTGCTGTTTAGAATGGCCAGTGAATAACCATTTGTAGTGGCCTCTTGAAGGTCAGGAGTTGAGGAAGACCCAGATTGCGCTGGGATAAGATTCTCTAACAGGATGGCACCGCCCAAGTTAGAAGCTTGGCATCTTCAGAAACAGAAAATGGATTACTTGGAGCCGCCTTTGTACCATCTATAAACAGATCGAGTTTACGAGTCATCACCTTGACCTGTTACAACGCTAGGAGACGAGACAGAGTACAAATCAGTTGGAAGAACAATCATGCCTACAGATTCATGTCCAAATAAACTTTTTTTATTCTAGATATGTATAAAAGAGATAATTTGATTTTCTATCATTAAATGAAAAATGGACTACAAACCAACCCAAAAATAATGAGGACAAAAGAAATACGGTCGTTAAGGCTTCGCAAGGAGGATCTAGGATCCCCTTTCGATGTAGTTCACAAGTTAAAATCAACAACATGGAAGATACATTAGTATCTGCATTACATGATTGCCTATCCGCTGTTCTTATATATTCACATGTAATATAAGAAATATATATATCATTGACATTAACCGTGTGCTTGGCCTTCGGCTAACATATTTTCACAAAAAGCCGCATAATGGACCAGGGAAATGTTCAGTGATTTCAGGCATATTCTATTTCAGAGTTGTAAGTAGAAAAATTCAACCTTAACTAAAATCAAGTACACAAAATACTCAAAAAATAGACACGACTATCAAAAATCCATACTTACTTCTTTCTTCAAAATATTTTGAAGTTATGAAGAAGGTTTACAAACAGACCGAATTTTCAAGGGGAAATATTTATATAAATACATACATATTGGGCATATATATATATATATATTTAGCAAGCAGCACAGAGACATCGGACCCTTATTAACTCATTTAAAAATAATTAATCTTCCTTCGCTCATGATCTCCGGCCATTATTTATGTTTTAGTACAGGCAAATATTAAAAGAGTAATATTTCACTCTTTTATTTGGGCTGGAAGCGAAGTTGAAGAATATTATGTTATTTTAAACTATATATTTCTTTACTATAGTTTCGCACCTAATACTGACGCCTCTTCAGAAGCATAACGCTCAGACTGCTAACCACTAGATAAGAGGTAGATTGCGTTCTATTCTATGCCGTCAACTAAGAGTTATCTCGTCCATTGCTAACTTCCCATCTCTCTTTAACTACGATTAGACTCGCAAATACATCGGTGCTAATATCGATAAATGGCTTCCGGGAGAATAAAAAGAATCAATGCTGGCTTACTACATATTGGGTTTTTGATAATGTAATTATAACAATAATTATAGAACAAAACAGTCAAGTCAAATAAGTAAATTTAATGAATTAACTCGTCAATTTGTGAGATACTACAGACGAATATGAATATGTATCTAACAATGTATCAGCTTTAGAAAATCGACTTTGCCAATTGACTTGTTGCTGTCTTCCGCGAAGAGATGTCTCTCACAGATACCAACTACTGTGCTTTGTTTTACTCAGACATTACACTCATTGCTCTCTGATCAATTACATCATATGCTCTTGTTAATAATATCCAAATTCAATGCTTAGTTTAAGCAGGACCTATGTGACGAAACTATTCTTTGAGAAGAAGTAATATAAATATATAAATTTTTTTTGTGGTATTTAATCCTACGTAAATTTTAACAATTTTTAGTGCAAGGAAACAGAATAAAAAATCTAACTGTCCCAGCCAGAACACGAACCTAGATCTCCTGCTATCCGGGTCGGTGCATTTACCAATTATGCTACCGGGACCAGTCTGATAAGTTATTAAATTCCCAGAACTAGTGTCGAAAGTCCAACCTCCGAGGCAGACGAATATATCGTATTATGCTCGGAGGAGCTGACATTGTCAAGCTTTTAAATTTTAATTGTAAAATTATTATTACTAAAATTTACTTTATTAAAATTTAAAAGTAAATAACGAGAGTCATTTAAACAGCTTGACGATGTCAGCTCCTCCGAGCATAAGACGATATATTCGTCTGCCTCGGAGGTTA
>KZ809374.1:7369-21998 GCA_000696205.2 Oncopeltus fasciatus
TCCTATATATATATATATACACATATATTATATAATTTATAACATAATGATTTTAAGCTTTGTTACATTCTCACATATGTAATATTTGAGGTTGGGATTCGCAAGAGTTATGGTCACAGCTGAAGTTTTTAACAACTGTGAATTGTCACACTTCACATCAATGAGAGGGATAATTTTGACTCAAAGATTTCCCGCTAAGATATATGTGGAAACCTTTCTGTAGAAGGTATACGAATTTAAACGAAAAAAAAAGAAAGGCTTTGTAATATAGTTTCATTATTATTTTCTTATTCTGTCCGAAACCTATTTGTACATTCTTTTGTGTAGAATTGAAAAATCCCATCTCTGTACTATGGTGAATTTTGTGATTTTGAAAGTAAAGTAGGTAAGTTATAACTAATTATTGAGCGGTATTGGGCGCTAGCTAACTTTTCGGGAGAAAAAGATATCTGGAATGAAGTGGTGGTGTTCGGAGGGGTAGGGGGTTGGGGGTTGCTAGAGCCTGAGATCCCAGAACTCTGATAGGAAGGCAAACTTGTAAGAGAGCTCCGGGCAATCGCAGGTCCTTGCTTCACGGATCATTCCATCTTCCCCCCCCCTCTATCCCCTCCTCGGCTTCCAGTCAATCCCCCCCCCCCCCCCCCTCCACAAATTTCTCTGGAGTCCCTGCATCCAACCCCTTTCTCTGCACCAACCCCTACTTCTCACTCTTCTCTGGAATAAGTTCGGCTACTCCTCCCGTTCTCTCGAGGGCTTTGTTAGGTGGGAAACTTCTGCCTGAGAGTTTAATGTCGTCACATTTTAACTTTGTCTTTTTTACTTAGACTTCCTTAACTTGTGAAAGGAACGTTATTATCTGACGCATCATTCACAGAGCTGATACATCCAACATCTAATTTATCTGTTGAGTAAATTGGCTTGCCATGGACTTTTGTTTTTCAAATAAAGTTTAATGGCAATACTCAAACTTACTTTTCCATTTAAACATAAGGTACAGCCTTTTATCTCTTAAAATTTGTTAAAATTTATGTTTTTGATACCTTTTTGTAGTATCTTCTTACATTATATGTTTATATGTCCATAATGAAGAAATTATGTAAACTTTTCTGATATTTCATAGTGTTTGTTACCCAAAAAGTGAAGATTATGAGCATGAGTTAATCTCAAAAGCAGAAATGGAATATTTTGAGCAGATAAATTGAGCATAAACATTGACATAAAAATTTAAAAAAGCCCATCAATATGAAGTTGCGTAATCTAAACATCTGTTTCATTACTGTTGTATATGGTGTAATATGAAAATGCAAAAAATTACAAGTCGAAGAGAACAATAAGTGTAAAAGATGTAAATTTCGTAAATATCTTCATTAATAGAAGTTTTTTTGCCAAATTTTAAGGGACATTAACGTTATGAAATTACATTTTAAATGGAATAAAAATCAAATAACAATGACTTTATTACAATAAAATATTTTTGCCCGATTTCAACTAAAAGTGCCACGAATGATTTCAACAATCAAAGACTTCCAATGAAATCCTTATATAACATATTTAGCTTCTATGTTATAAATGAAATATTCACTTTCATAAATACTTCTTCGGGGGTAGACGATTTCGAAAAATTAATTTTTGCCAAGCTTTTGCGCATTATTGAATGGCTTCTTTTGGGCTGAATTAAAAATGAAATTTTCCAAATGCATTCTGTCTCATTCTAAATTTAACTCTAAGAGCCATCACATCATGCAGATGCCCAAAATTCGAAACTACATAGTATTTTTTTTTTAATTTAATAGAATATAAATATAATACACTTATATTTTAGATACATTTTCTTCTTCATGGGCTTCATGATGGGCTTTTCATTAGGATTTTTAATTTTGGTCTTCATCTGTCTGACTGGTTTCAGCCAATAACAAACTCANTAATTCTAAATTTGGGGAAACCTGTATCTGAGGCTTATAACTTACCTTGGTTAACTATGCCATGAAAACGTAGTTAAATCCCGAAGATAATTTTTTTTATTTAGTATATACAAGTTTTTGCGAAGCAAACATCCGGATACACCGGTGAATGTGACCTGGCCTAGCATTCTATTCTTTCGAACAGCGATATTTTTTTTCAAGCGGGGTTGGAGGTGCTCTTCGCCAGAATTTTACGAAAAATAAATCCGTGAACAATAAAAATAAATCCTGAAGTAACTAACCAAGAGTAGGTTATAGGCGCTGGATGCGCCAGGGTTTTGCCAATATGGGATTCAAGCGTTTATGTCAAATTCATCGGAGAGGTAGATTATTTCCATATATATATATAAATGAAAAATATCATAAATTTCTGGTTAGTGTAAAACATTATTTGTTAAGATTATTATATGATTTTAGTTGGGGTTCGGTCAAAGTAGACCCAAAAAAATACAAATTAAAAAAAAAGTGTATTTAAAAAAAAAGATTATCTGCCAACGTTTCGGCTTACATTGTAAGCCATCTTCAGGGCTGCCTGTCATGAAGACGAGAGAGGACGTCCTGTCCCTGAGTTCACATTTCCATAGGCGATGTTCAGCACGGGTTTACAATAGATGGCCTAGAATTAAAATCAATGAGCGAAAGTCTGGTCAGCATAGGATTCCTAAAGGCATAGTGACCCTGACGAAATGTTAGCACATGTAAACATGTACTCTCAATGTGGTAATTGCTGCTACCGATGATGTCACAAGATTTCCAGAGAGAGTGCTCAGATCGTACTGATGAAGACTAACACCAACAGTAGATGAGAGTCACCAAGGAACTTCTAACTCTGTCGTTCCCCGCCATACCTACCACCTGGACAGACGTAAGGCCCCGACTTCAGAACTCCTACCTCCTTTACTCGTGAATACTATAGCTATTTCATGGCTAAATTGTGTGTAGAGGCGATCGAAAATGGGTTGATAAAAAAATCCCACAAATCGCCAATAACCAGTCAACTAAGCCGCAGGCCTTTGCGAAACAAGTATTTTCTTAATTTCCGCCCTCTATTTTCTCTCCTTGTATAACTTCCTGGACAACTACTCTCAGAACCAGTTGTTATAAATCTTCTTGATGAAGTGTTGTCACCTACCTTTATAACCATTGTCATCAGCGCTCAAAACCATGATCATGCCGAATAGTAGAATCATGATAATGTCCCCTCTATACCGAAATTAGACGTTAACTTGCTCATCCTACTGTTTTTATTATAAAAGCATAAAATATGAGTAGGCTCGGTGGGCTAATTATACCTGCACAGTGATGTTCACTTATTTTTTTTTTATAATTTATTTATTTTTCTTTTAATAATAATCTTTTTTTTTTCTAGTGTAAATTTTTCTGTGTCATTAAATTGTAAAATGTTAAATTACAAAATTTAATAAGTAAAGATTTATTAATTACAAATTTAATTTCGTACACCAGAGTGTGCAGAGACAAATTAGAAACACACACACATATTTATTTAGTAATATAATTTTTGTTTAATATGAGTTTTCAAGAGACACCCTGATAAAAAATATTAATTTGAATACTGAGATTGTAGTTAATTTATTAACCATATGGTACTGTGCTTAGTGAAAAACTAATTAATGAAGATTTATTTTATTTTTAGATAAGAATTTATGAGTTTTATGAGTAAAAGTTTACTCAAATTCCTATTAAACTAATAAAAGCCAGAATAATAAAATTTTTCGAATGAAAAGTTAGTTTAATGAGAACCGGACTCTAAATCCACTAATTTGGAAACTCTTGGAAAAACATATTTGCGGGAAATGAAAACAGTTACCCACATCCTCTTCTTTTTTTATTTGAATAAAATTTTGGTTTACCGGTTTTTTATCTGAACATTATACCTAATGGAGTTTATTTTCTAAATAATTATATTTCAAAAAACTTATTCACTAATTCACTTATCTCTTTTTAATAGAACTGCCAAGTTACTAACAAGATTTTATTTTATTAAATACCAGGATTTAACTTTTTATTTTAAATTACTTATCTGCGGCTGCAATAATAAATTAACTAGCATTTAGCTCCTAAATAAAAAAAAAAATATATACAATTATTCAATACAGTTTATTCATTGATAATAAAAGGACTTATTGAAAATACTTCTATAATGCGTATAGTAAAAGAGAGATGGTTACTATAAAAATCAGCCTAAAGAGATATTTTATGTTTTAACATAAATTCAGATAGTGTAGTATATAATGGGTAAATAAATGAGGTTTTTACAGTGCTTTGTTGTTATATTTTATCTGCACACGCAAGGTATTATTGAAAATTAATTTAATTAATTAATTACAAATTGTATTCATTTTATGTGTTTGTTTACTGAAATTTTTAAATAAATTTTCGTTTTCGACATAACTCCAATACTAATAGTTATGTTTTATTGAATAATGTACTCTATAAGTAATTCTAAGCGTTTGAGTTTGTTAAAGAATAAACAAAATTTTACAAATGAATTTAAAAAATTTGTTTCCTGTATAAATTCCTTTTCCAAATGGAATTTAAGTTATCCACTCTAACCTTCCTATTGTCTAAATAAAATATATGTGAGGTTCTATATTTGTAAATATCATATTTCTGGCATTTCCACAAAATACTTATAATGAATTTTGTTAGTTTGCCCAACCTTTATTTTTGCACTTGTTATTTTAACTTTTAAGGTTAAAGTATCACTTTACTTAATGTAAAAAGCTTTAATATAAATAAGTATTTAAAGTAATGAAAAAGAAGAAAATATTGCTTAATCTGTCCAAAAGTTATTAAAGAAAATGCTAGAAATTGGTATAACTAAACTCCTTCTGAATTGAGGAATATCTGTAGGTTTATTTTTTAAAATGTTTTATGAGTCATATTAACAGTAAAATAGCTCCCAAATGCAATGAAAATTTGTTAGTCCATATAAGAGAGGGTTGAATTTCCCCATCTCTAATAAGTAATAAATAAGTTTAATTTCATATTTCTGTTCTACTGGAAAACAATATTGCTCCATGATATTTGGATGAGGTTGTATTATCAATTTCAATGTAAGCAAAGAAAAACAAACAACATACGATCGCAATAATTTGTACGGATATTTTGCACCCCTACCTGGCATTCGTAGGTGCCATTGTCTCTCTTCTGCACGTATTTGATCTGCAAGATCCAGTCGTCTGAGCCCTCTGCATGCAGCACTTGAAACCTCTCGTCGTTCGTGTAGGTGAACATTCCTGACGTGAGAATGTGCCAGTCTCTTCGTCGGACCCATGTAATCTAAAACAGAATAGAAATGCAAACATCAAACTTAATGTCATGAATTTTGCTTTAAAAAAAAAAAATTAAGTCCGTAGAAGAAGTGTCAACAAGTGAATTTCCCACTTTTCATTATGGATGGTAGTCAATTTATCTTAAAACCGAATTAAGTTTGAGTTATAGTTCAGTATCGTGTTGATCCTTGAAGTACGAACATCAGCAGGGAGCCTTTAGTTAATTATTTATTTAAAATATTGTTGTTTTAAGAACACCACTATATTACCATAAAGTCATAGACAGTGGAGGTAGGAAGAAGGAAGTGTAAAGATGAAACCATGACACCTCCCAAAGATAAGAGGCGTCATTTCGCTGGCAGCGCTCCATCTGGGAGGACTTACAACCAGCTGCTATCACACCACGTCAAGGGCCTGTGACTCCCAGCCCCGACCAAAGATACTGAACGAACAAAAGACATGGAAAATGAGACAACAACCCGAACCCTCTTCAGTAACTTCAAAAGTGGTGGAGATAGATGCCGAAACTTCCCCACCTCGTCCAGCCCCAATGCGCCCCTCATCTTTGTAAAGAATATTCAAAAGTTTCGTTTAATGTGCAATCAACTCGATGAAGGAGTCGACCGTGGGCAATATACCTATTTCAATAGGAAGTATGAGATACGTCCAAGGGACAGTATGAGATAGCCCTACCACTATTGGAGGCGTTATCAGCTGCCTCAAAGGAACAAATGCACCACACATCCCAACTCAAGGAGGAGCGTCCTGTCAGTGTTGTCATTCTCCATTTTTATCACTACAGCCTCATTCATGACATGAAGTAGGAGCCATTTTGACTTTTAGTTGAGAAACGCTATCAATGTCACAATATATATGCTTGGTAAGAATGCTACAGTAAAGACTCTGACATTTTTCAATGTCATAAATACCAGCAATATGGCCACAATAAAAACTCTCCACATCCTCCATTCATCATACTTCGGAATTCTAAAAGACCTTAAGAAAACTTGCTGTTCGAGCATCAAATCCACCCCACTAATTGTATAAGCTGTATGAAATATTAATGTCTATAAAGATATGTCAGCGGACCTAGCCAATCCAAAAAAAAATAGCTTCAACGCCACTTGTTCGAAGACCTACCCTTCAAACTAAAGAAAAGTTAAAGCAGAATTTTCTTATTTCTTATAGCTCAAAAGCAGTCGAAGCCAGAAGAACAGTGCCATTCTATCACAGTGCCAGCCTTCTTTGATGCAGCAACAAGTTGGGTTTTACATTCCTCTTCCTCCAGGCTCCAAAGTCTTCCCAACCTGCTCCAGCTTGTTGGATGTCCAGTTTGTCTGAATGTCGTTTCCTCTATACTCATCTTGAAGACCTTCTAAAGACAGTAGTATCTGAAATGACATTTTCATTGATTTTAAATGAATCCTTTATCTACGGGATCCTTCTATGTATGTGGAATGCTAATTGCAAACAGACAATAACTCAAACTGGCTCTTGTAGAAAAAAACAAGAACGTGGTCTTATTCTTACTACTCAGTGAAACAAGACTAACAAAAAAGAAATAAAACCCAAATAATCATCTGACGACCAATTTCACTTGAGAACTTCGCTTCTTTTTCACAACCACTCCTGCTGACTCTTCAATCCATCTCCGCTCCTAATCATACTTCAATGTCTCCGTTTGTATTTTCCACTGCGTATTGCTCTCTCTATAAAACCTTATGTTAATTATGTCAACTCAGTTGTAGAGAACACATTTAATCCTCATGTCCTTGTATCCTTCCCGGTAGAGATTACAATGCGAAACACCTGCAGTGGGGAGTGAGATCGACCAATTCCCTGGTCATGTCCTGTATGAAGTTATTTCCACTCAAATTATTTCTATTCTAAGTCCGCTCTCTCCCACACACTAGCCTACAGATCTTTACCGCCTTCTAGGTATTCTGGATTTTATCGTATACAAAATGCGCTATAACCTTTTCGAATATATATGTATATAAAATAAACATATTATTATATAATCTAAAGGGTTATTATAACTACCAATGAATATAGAACTATCATACCTTCTGTAATCCGTCTTCATTGGTTCTGAAAGAAGATGGTTTGCGGAAACCAATAAAGACGGATTACAGAAGGTATGATATTATTTATTTGTAGTTACAAGATTTAATTGGTCTATATGTATACACGTTGTATGTACCAAGCCCCTTAAATTTTAAACTTGCTCAAACTTATCATGAAGCATCCACTTTCTAACCACAGTCTCTTTTTACTATTGCCAGGTATGCTTATCTGTACTTGTAAAGTATTTTAGGGTGTTTCAAAAGTATTGTAAGAAGTCCTATTTATAAGGAATAAAAAACCCATCTTTCAGACGAGAGTCAAGTAAGTCCATTACTAGGCTCTCCTCTGAGGATGAGGCATTGAGTCTCGAAAGCGCTCAGCTTTTATTAGATATCATTATTACTGAGCGAATTTTACCGTTTTTTTATTCGTTATAATTCTATAGCTTCGCCCCGTAAAGTTTTACATCCTTCTTCTTTGATGCAGTATTGTTAATGATGGCTAGTTAAAGCATTGTAAAGTTCTGAATCGAAACCAACTATTCATTATTTTATTTTTAATTTGTGGCAATCAATGGAAATTGTATCCACATTTAATGAATGTAAAAGATATGCCCACTAATTTAAAAACAAAAAAAACCAGAGAGATTGGTATGTAGGTATAACAAAGGTATCAACAACAATATTTTTAAAATTCTTTAGTTTGCACCACTTTTACTTTTATACATTATTTATTTATTTATTTTTCCAATTGGTGTATATAAAAATTAATTATCGTATTCTTAGGAGTCTGACTCCAGGGATGGTCTCTCCGATGTTTGGGAGTTATATTTTCTAGGCCTGACTCCAGCGAGCGCTATGCCAATCCTACTGTTCCTATTGCTGTAGTCGTTAAATTAGAGGTTTCTAAGATGACAGTTTCAATATTAGTCCCTCAGCCGAAATGTGTAAATTTTTTTATTATTTATTGCTATTTATTACTTGAAATTCGAATCTAAATTCTTATTTATCTCCCGTTGTTGATGAAGTCCCATCGCAATTTCCTTTACTTTCTGCCATGATGACCCATACAGTTTATTTACGTGAGGTACTTCATTTGTACTTACGAGGCTCTAAAGCAGGCGATACCGCTCCATACTGGAGGTATATAGAGAGATATCTCCAGGTCACAAGACAGACGTACACACATCGAGGGTGAAGCTAGCGGGGTGCAGGCGAACGAGACCGATGGCCCGCGGTGGGGGTTGCGGTCGAGCCGGTGTCAGGACGTACGAACATCGATGCCGTGACCCCCCCTCGCAGCACGCCAGCGAATACAGATCTGTCTCAACCCCCAACAACCCCTACCCTTATCTTATTACGCCTCTTACCCGGAACATCCCTATAAAGGCTCCACCTCAATTCCAGAGCCCATCTGCACAAATGGGATTCAATTACCGCTTCCTTTCTCAAATTTTAAGTTACATTTTCTTTTTCTTTATTCTAACAGACTACTCTACTTCCCTTCTTTTAAATTTATTAGTATTCTGAATAAAAATTCAGCATAAATTTTAAAGGGTCCTGTACGATTCTCTAAAGAACCTTATTAGAGAGGCATGTTTGATTATGAATAATATTAATGTTATAAAGTGTAAATGACTTCATATGAATAAATTCACTAAAAGATTTTTCTACAAGACTCCAAAGCTGAATTTGATAAAATTTGAGATTTTAACATTTTTTTTTTAGTTTTATTTTTCATTTTTTAGTGAGTTGTTTGATATGTAAACATGAAATGTTGATTACGTTGATTGATATGACGAACCCATTATTTTTATTAAAATTTAAACATTCAGAACGCCGAAATTTTTATCTTGAATAGGTATGTCATCAGATAAATATTAAGTCATCATATGAAGGTGTGTATATTTATGTATATATATAATTTTGAACGGAATGTTTATTTCTTGGACGGGGTTAAGTACTAGCACATAAAAAACTGCTTAAATAAATTAGAATCATTTTAATATACATTATCTTTCTTTCTAATACAAATTTTTTAATAATGTTATAATAGGTCTGAGTTATTTTAAACGAAATTCGTCTATCATTAATTACTTATTAATAATGACTTCTTAGACCATAAAAAGTTTAACTTTCAAATAATCAATTAGTATACAGATATGAACAACTGAATAAGAAGTGTAAAAGAAAAAAAGAAGCCGCTTACCTATAAATATTAATATATATATATATATAAAGTTTATGTAGAATATGAAACACTTGCGGCTGTGATATGTAACGATCAAGAACAGTTGGGATAGAGATTGAAGTGCAAACAGAAAAATAAAAAGTTACAAGGAGCAAACTACCTAGAGGGGAGGGGATCCTCAAAAATTTTGCTCCTTGTGATTTTTTTCTTTTTGTGTGTGCACTGCACTCTCTTTATTCCACCTGTTCTTGTTTGCTATATATATCATAAATTATATTAAATCGTTTTATATTAGTCCGATATTTATGCAATTATTACACGTTTGANATATATGATAACCAATCACCATTTATATTTATATACATATATGTGTGTGTGTCTGTGTGTGTATGTGTATATACTCACACACTCATAAACATTGGTACTTTTAGCAAAGTACTTAGAGTTTATTTTGAAAGTAGGGTTACCGTAAATACCGTGACATGCTTGAGTACTCGAGTGTGTACGGGCGGTTTACAACCAGCTTCACTAAAACGACTGTAAAACAGGGCCTGAGATGAAGTAACAAAGCGGCAAACTAACGGCAGGTCGCCAAGGCACTCTTAAACTCCCAGGCAACCCCGTAAAACCCCTACTTTAGGGGGATATGTCTCCGTCATTCAGGGAGGGTTGGAACAATAAAAAAAAGTTCTGCTCTCAAATAACCCTGTGGTTATTAATTTCTACATTTTTTTGTAGTTTTATGTAATCAAAAAAATGGTTTATATGAAGCAAATTCGTACAGGAAATATATACAAAATAAGGTACAATTTAATTAGTTCCTTTTGTTTCCAGAAGCTTAAAAAAAAAACCAAGCATTTATAAGTTCAAAAGGAGAGTTTGTTGACCGTAGATATTATTCTAAGATGATTTTAGTTGGGGTTCGGTCAAGGTAGATCCAAAAAACACAAATTTAAAAAATGTATTTTTTTAATAAAGGATTATCTGCCAACGTTTCGGCTTACATTGTAAGCCATCTTCAGGGCTATCATGAAGATGAGAGAGGACGTCCTGTCCCTAAGTTCACATTTCCATGACTGAGTATAAGAGTCGTTTAGCTATAACGGTCGCTTTGTCGGCGATAAGGTCTGTCGAACGCGGGAGTTATGGGGGTCAGAGTCCATTATTTTAGGTATTAGTTAAGGCAGGAATTAGTTGTAATCCCCTTTGTTGAGGTGTTCTAAGTGTTCCGAAAGGTTTTTGTAAATGCGTTTGTGTTTGCTAGTGTCTGACTATGGTTTATACTGTCATATGTCTTTTTGCGTTGTTGTCGGTTTGTGTGTCGTCTGTTCGTTTACGTTTGTGTGTTCGTTTTAGTAACAGTAGAGGTGTGAATATGGTGTCAGATTGTGTGTTAAGTTGTTCTTTAATGATGTTATTGTCTGTGGTCCTTGTTTTGTAAATTTCCATATTTTCTAGAATGTCCATCTTTCGTCCCTTCTGTTGTTTATGTAACAACGTCATGGTTGTTTGTATGTCGGTGAGGTCGTGTCCGCTGTCTTGCAGATGGTTTTTTGCGTAGTTGTTTCGTTTGTATGATTGTGCGAGTTCGTCAAATCTTCTTTTGAGTTTTCGTCCCGTTTGTCCTATGTACGTCTGGTTACATGTACATGTCAGTTTGTATACTCCGCTAGAATTGTATGTTTTAGTCTTTTTGTTGTTAGTGTAACACAACCTTCACACTAACAACAAAATGCCTGGTTCTATATTAATTGGTAGTTACAATAACCCTTTAGATTATTTACCTAACATATTTTCCACTAACAAAGCCAGTATAAGTTCTTAGCCTGTCCTGGAGAATGCCTAGTAAATTTGTAGCGTCCGATCTCACGACAAGGTGTTGTCAGAATGTTTTATTGTTACTATATTTTTTGTTTTAATGAATACGTCGATAAAATATTGCACTGTACTAAAAAAACCTATGAAATATAAAAAAATGTTAAATAAAATAGATTTATAAAACACAATATACGCGCACGCTTTTGCTGTGTATCCGTTTAAGCTTTTTAAAAAAAATAGCTATTGTTCTCAGTTAAATTTAATAAAATCCGCCATACTGTTTATAAAAGTTAATGAATTCACCTAGTTCTTCGGTCATGAATTTATTTGAGGCGTTAGGGAAGTTCAGAGGAACCGTTCGTGTCTTCCAATACTGACGAAGCGGGTTTAAATTCTGCACTGGGCAAGCTTCTATCTCTAAATAAAGGCTTACCCCGAGCCTTGAATGTTTAGAATAGAGTGGCTACCTGTAGATAGCCCCTTCCTCCATGATCCTATGTAATTGAAAGGGAAGATAACACAGAAAAAAAAATATATTAATAAACGAGGTACTTAAGAATGTAGCTATCAAAATTGCTCTCGTAACATTTTTCTTGAAATTTAAAAAGTATTTTCTCCATCCTTATTCACTACTAAACAAAAACGTAAGCAACGCAAAGTTTATTTATTATTATTTGATTAAAGTTTTCCAAAGGACTTACAAAGTAATATTTGTAAAATAAATACAAAACTTTTGCCTAGTGTTTTTTTTTAAACTTAGACTACCAACTACATGATGTCTACCCTAGAATAAGTGAGTAGGATCTCGCCTTATTTTTTTTTTATATTATTTTTTTTTTAGGCATTGAAACTACAGAGGGTCATTTTTGTACAAGGACTATTGCAAGTAAAAAATACAAATAATTGTCTCAAAAGCTAAAATTATTTTTATTTTATACGTTTATTGTAAATTAAAATGCTTTAATAAGGACTGTTAACTTAAAACTTTTTTTTTGTTTTTCTCTATAAATGTAAAAATGTAAGTATTAATAATATCGCATATTATAACTTCTTTGTTTATCAGTCTCTATTTTAAATGTACCAGTATAACAATACAAAAATTATTTAATAGCTAGCAGAAAGAACTTTTTATTGAAACCTTGGCGAATAATATTCCAGGTCCGAGGGGATAGCTAAGCCCCCCCCCCCCCCTACTAGCTTACGCACTTTCCGGCTGGAATGGTCAAGCTAATTCTACATTAACCATAGCAAATGAGCTATAAAATAGAGTTGATCGTCTTCTAAACTTAATCCTATCTCATCCTTTTAACAGAGTTTTGCTTAAATTGCTCTCTACAATCTTTCAGTTGTTTTTACTATGTAAAAAAAAAAGAAGAAGAATAAAAATATTATAAATTATCTACTGACGGCTTAACCCTTTTTTATTTATGTTTTTATGTCCTTCTAAAATTAGAGGATTCATATTAGAATCGAATTTCAGCAGCCACAAACCTTTGCTCTTTTGCCACCCAATAATTCTGTAAATGAATAGGATAAGGAAATAAATAGTCTCAACATAGAAATTGTATTTTTTGTATTCCTTGCTTAAAATACATCAGTATCAGCAAACCTCAAAATCAATCCATAACCCTTGCATCACTACTATTTACCTAAACCTCGGATTTTTAAATAAACTGTTTGCTTTCTTCATATTACTCAACTTCAATATGTCAACATATTCTACGTATTAAAGAATTTCAAAAAATATGAAGAAAATCCTTTAAACCATTTAATTTTAATTTAGTCCAAGTGTGGAAATAAGACAATTTGTACAGCTAACAATATACGCCATGAAATCTCCATTAAATCAAATCCCTGTGTTTATTATAATCAAAGAGAAGGAATAATTAACTGTATTAATCTCAAAAATTGTGTTGCTTTTTTTTTTATTCTTGACAAAATTGCTATTGATCTAATACGCAGGCTAATCTTTGTTCTTCCAGTCTACATTTAAAAATCATGAAATTTCAGTATTATCCATGTTTGCTTCCAATAAAAACGTTGAATTTACTTTAAGTAAAATGTAATAAGCAAAATGTATTTAAAAACATAAATATTTAAACCTTGGCTACTTCAACTGACAAATAAATTCAGTATGAGCTGTATGGGGATATGAGCAGTCAGGTTGAGAAGGGAAAGGGCTGGCGAGGCTGGAGATTGATAACAGACACAGCCTCAGAGTGATTACCCAATTTCACAGCTGACTGGCCCGAGAGGAGGGGAACCATGTTTGTAACCTAACAAGACCATGTGTCCGTAACCTCCTCGGCTAGGCTCTATCTCCTTCCTCAGGGAGCACTGTCAGCCACCCTTAGCCAGCAACCCTCATTTCTAACAGGGCTCCCAACTTCATGAAAAGCCGTCCCGTTCCTCTCATACTCAACTCGTTTTAGCATTTCATTGTGGAGTTTCTTATTTTAAGTAAAGGAGATAAAACACAAAATTTCAAATTAATACTATTCAATAAATGAGAAAAATTCAAGGGCATCTATCAAGTTGCAGGGGGCTCACACAAGTATGAATTTATTTTGAAACGATGAAGAGTGGCCACCACCAGGAACAAAATTCTACACCTTTCTGGCAAAGTGGCAACACAGCTTACTCTCTAGAAGTTTTAGGAATATCACTGCAATTTTTTTTACTCCAAAAGCTTTTGAGGAGAGGAATAGACCAGTTTGTCGAACCTCGGGAAGCCCAAAAGAATGCAATTGCAAGTAGCAGCACAAATTAAAACCATGTAAGTGAAAATCAATATACTCGATACAGGAATCCGATAGTTTTTCTTCACTATATGAATCATTAAATTGTGTCAATTATATGATAGAATCAACCCTAACAACAGGAAAATATTATCAGCGGAATACCATCACTCATCTTTCACAAGAAGTATTATAACCATTATAAATTGTCAGTCCCCATTCTAAATTCAACTTAATGCCTATTTCAACTTCATTATGATATCATTCGGCATACCCATCTGTCCCATTAGTGAATATTTTTTAGTTATATCATATTCATTCAGAATGAAGATTATTTCAGATAATCTAAGCCAATTCTAATCAGAAAGGTTTTTTTTCTTATTTTTCTTCCAAATCCATTGTGTCCTGATCCCCTGATTATATTTTTCAATCCCTGTTCTACTTTTAGGCGATGTTGTTTATTCAGCATCGTAAGCGAAGCTGATTTCATTTGCCATATATTTATTTTTTTAATTAATAAATATTTATTTATTACTTTATGTTATTTAAAATCTTGTAA
>KZ809374.1:32760-48144 GCA_000696205.2 Oncopeltus fasciatus
TTTTAAACAATTAATGAAAGGGAATAGAATAAAAAAATCTATCTGTCCCAGCCAGGAATCGAACCTGGATCTCCTGCTATCCGGGCCGGCGTGCTAAGCCATTACACCACCAGGACGAGCTAGATATCTCATTAAATTCCCTCTACACTAGTGAGAGCCTAACCCACGAGAAAGACGAGAGTAAATGACAAGAGTCGACAAATAGCTTGACAATGTTAGCTCCTTCGAGTTTAAGAAGAAGTTCTCGTCTTTCTCGTGGGTTAGGCTCACGCTAGTGTAGAGGGAATTTAATGAGATATCTAGCTCGTCCTGGTGGTGTAATGGCTTAGCATACCGGCCCGGATAGCAGGAGGTCCAGGTTCGATTTCTGGCTGGGACAGATAGATTTTTTTATTCTATTGCCTCTCATTAATTGCTTATACCTATTAGCGTGTACTTCTTCAGAGATCCTTCACCACTTTTTACATTTTTCTTTCATATTAATTTAATGACGGGCTATTAAGTCACTCGGCCATTCTCTATTCAGGCTGCATGGTGGGTTATCAAGGAGGCTAAATGCTACAATGAATTTTTTTAAATATGATTGTACGTAAATAATAGTCGCTAAATATTATCATCGTTTTAAATGCAATTTTCTGAGAGAAACTTTATTAAGCTACAGTTTATTCGTTATTTAGTTATCATAAACGTTAATAGTTAAAAAATTGCCTCAATTGACTAAATTGTTACAATGAACAATTAAATATTTACTCCGTGAATTTATATATTTACACACACACATACATACACACAAGATATATCATATATAATTAATATTATTGAATGTAATTTCTCTATTCAATAACATATAAGATAATATAAGTATCTATATCTCTTAATTCTGAATAATATTACTTAATAACTTATCTCGTTGGTAATGTGCGGAGTAAAATTTTCTTCCTTCCTTCACTGGAGTTCGTAGTATTCAGTAAAATTCCTGAATTATAAACTGCTAAATGTTTTATTTATTGTGTCACTCAGAGGAAACATAGTAAGATGGAGTTCACTAAAGGATTTCTTTTTCATTTTATGATCTCTCTGACATATTAATTTTTAAATTCTCCCAATTTTAAATATTTAATACAAAGTAACAGAAGAGCATTGGAACATGGGATTTGTTCAAATAAGGGATTTTACATGTCTATTCGTCGATAACTTGAGAGGTTTATCATTTATAAGAGCAATTGAACGATATTTGAAAATTTTGTGGGTGTAATGTGCGTAAAACAAATGATAAGTATTATTTAAAGAATTGAGTAACGCAGGATTATTTCATTCTAATAGGGAAATTATGACCAGGACAATATTTCAAATGTTTATAATATGTTTTTGTCTATTCAGATACTTTTAATTAAACTCTTGCAGATTCATATTTTAGCTCTCAACTTATAATGGGGATCTTATCTTTAGTCTTAAACTATTTTCTTCAAATTAGTTTTCTTCAGAAAAGTTAATTATAGAATAAATGAATAAATAAAATTGAATAATGAATTTATGTTTATCAATAAATTATGATTGGTGAAGCACGCATTCTACCTTTGCTGACATGTATCTTCACTAAAACTTAATACAATATTTTGTTTGTCACCAAAACGTCAACTATGTATATATAAAAAGATTTACTATAAGAGAACGGTAATTATTAGTATCAATCCGATCCTGGTAAAATTGCCTAATTTAGTATAGCGCATATGATTGAATTGTGGCTTGGGTTTCGTAGGAGGAAGAAATTTCTTTTGAGAAAATGGTCCACTATAACAATATTTAGAGTCAATATCAATAGTCCATGGGTCATTATCGATAGCCCATTCAGGCCTAAAATTAAAAAAAAAAACATTTATCGTACAAGATACTAATTTATACTATCAATATAAAAACAAAGTCATTTTTTAACAAACAAATAAGGTCAATATTAAAAAAATAATTATTTAAAGATCAAGAAAAAATGCAAAAATTAATTTTATAAAAGTATCCTTTAAAAAAAAGAAGGATATAAGTGTATACTGGAAGGAAGGCTAATATAGATAACGTCTGGAGAGTGATGAAAAAATATTGGCGATATGAAGGTAGAAAGGAATTTTGCTCGGTCAATAATATAATATGGGGTGCCAGGCTAGCTCAGGGGATCCGTACGGGTCTTGCAATTTTGACGCTGCGAGTATCAATCCCGCCCAGGTCAATCTTTTATTTATAATATAGAAGCTTGTCCTGAGCCATGGGTGTTTAAAATGGGGTGGAAACCTGTAGATAGCCCCTTCCTCCAATGACCCTAAGTGGTTGCAAGGGAGGCTAACACAGCAAAAAAAAAAAAAATAATATAATATAACATAATTTCAGAAATGCACGGTACACTTTCGGAAGAACGGGAACAGGTGTTGCTGGGCTGAACTAAGACCATCTTTTGCGGATCATAGAAGGATATTTTGAAGATATATTCTGTTTCGGGAAGGTGTCAAAGAAATAGTTCCAGCTATACAGACATAAAGCCACTCGGAACCAGCTTATAGTCACGCGAAAACCACAAGCGAGATTAATATCACTCTATTGAAGGAATGAGAATTATACCTTTTAACGGTAAAATTCACAACTATGGTCAAATTGAAGTAGAAACATCAGACGAAACTCTCAGCAACTCGACCTCTTGAGAAATAGAAGAACAAAGCGGTATTAATAAAGGGTGTAAAAGCAACGTCAGAGGATTCAGAACATGCAGACTTTATAGGAGTGAGCGTTGAAAGAGAATGTTCGGAACCGATAGCTGTTGAGAACGACTTGACAGAAATAAATAAATCTATAAGACGATAATCTTAGTGAGGCCAGTTAATGTAATGTGGAATAAAAAGAGAATGTTCAAATATATCAAAGGACCAAGAAAAAAATGAGAAAAACAAAGATTGTTATATTCTAATGGTTCATAAAGGACTTGAGCTCAAATGTTAGTTTGAATCCCAAATTAAAGAAGGAGTTTGTAGAATTCAATTACACTTCAACTTAAAATATATATTGATTTTTTTTAACATAGGATGGAAATTAGTTAGAAAGGGTACACAAACTCCAGGGTTTAAATTATCTTCTAAAAGGAGAAGACAATAGAGAAAAATAGGAGAAATGACTTATATTCTTTCGCTGAATAAGCCATTCACACCTATCACATTATGTGGATGCTGACAGAAGATTCATAATTTCCTTAGGAGTGCCACAAGTAAGCAATAATGCATTGATAATATTATAGATATAAGAAAAAGGAAGTTAGTTGTTTGATAACGGACTAGGGGATTGAAGAAGGAAGAGAGGAAATAGGAACTAAATAAGCAGACCTGATAGAAAAATTAGGGATTAAAGATGTTTATGAAAGATGAAGGAATATTAGATATGATTAGTGATTAATATTAAGTATGGAAATTAGGGTTGATTACCATTGACGATTAGGGTTGATGAGGAATATTGATAAGGAATGACAATAAAGAATAGTTATCGACTATTAGGGAATATGAGAGTTGATTAGAGATTGATTTTGGATGATTAACAATAATGGTGGCATTAATAGAGCTAAAAGATAATATTAAAAGGAAATTAAAAGAGGTGGGAATTTTAATTTTGTATAAAGATATTTTGCGTAATCAGCTGTAATCACGAACAAATGAAAAATCTATTGTAATTGCTACAACCACTTAAGTGCAGTATAATCACCACCATTAATAAAATAAGAACAGAAATCAATATGCAAATCTCTGTATTTATATGAATCTGTTAGCTATTAGATGAAATAAAGGCCATGTAATGTAGGGAATAGGAAGTTAATTATAAAGGAGAGTAGGAAAAAAAGTGGTGTAAATACCAAGCTGAAAAGTCCATAACGCAACAGCTGAGTAAACCAAACGAACTCCTCAATTTTATAGCCAATGGAGTTATTTACTTGAATATATTCGGTTATATGTGATATACTGCGAGTAGACTTTCACATAGACTACACCTAGGCCATCGTCTGCCTACAAAATGGTAGCGTGTGTTAGACGTGTATGTCCTATTCGCAGTCTTGTAATGATGACTGCATCTCTACTGGAAGCATTTGCATATGAGATCGAAGTTCGAACTAGCAGGGGAATGGACCAAAGTCAATTTAAACTTCTCTCCTATTTCAATAGCTATTGATGCCAAATAATTTGTATTATTCTGCGCTTTTCGTCTACAAGGAGAGAAATTGCATCATCCGGTTACACTGCAGAGAAGTAGCTTCATTAGCATGGATGTATAATTCCTCGTATCCAACATGGCTAAAAACCCATAGAAAAAATATCTGTCTTTCTTGTTCAACGAGCTTTCCCATCAAGTTCTCGGGAGTGAGTTCGTCGCGTATGTTGACGCCTTCGGGCCAAAACGAATAATGCCCACTGCTCACCGGAATCCAGGATTGCAAAGTCTATCCAAATGAAGCAACTATGTTCGCGACGAAGATCCGTAAACAAGTCATCCATAGTTAAGTCTTGATACAATGATGTTGTTATATCTTGTAATAATACCTTCTGTTGTGAAGTAATGTTGGTACACAGGGCAATCCTCGATGACATGCTGGACTGTTAGGTGAGAATTATACTTAGGTGGCAGATCTTTTTTAGTTAGATGTGTGTGAGTAAGGTTCGTGTGTCCAATCCATATACCTGTCAATGTCACTTCGTCTCTTCTATTTCCTTGTATGGAGGTATCCAAAAGTTATGTGATATTTTTTTATGCAACACATGTAATTATTTGATGCCCCCAATATCCAAGCACTTTCCCAGTCTTGTTTTAGTAATTCGGTTCAAATATATTTAGGTGAGGTTCCTTCATACACGGTGCTTCCTTTGCTATCTTGTCTTCCCTTTCATTGCCAAGAATTCTAGAACCGTACGCTGAATTGACATACGTAGGACACTTGTCTCTGAGCAAATGCAGTGGTTGGGATCGTCCTGAAAGCACCTGTGGCCAGTCAGATTCCTGCATGGTGAATCGATTCTAGGCACGAGAGGTGATTACTTTCTGCCATGATAGTGTAGTATAACTTTGACTGTATGATGTAGATCCTTTCCTAGTTTCAAAATTGGCTATACTTCAGTCTCTTTCCGCTGATCGGGAAATATTTCCTGTTCCTGAAATTGGTAATGCAATTGTAGCAGTTTTGTTTTCTGTGGAAGGCTGGTTTTAGAAAGTTATTCGAACATTACAAGGTATCATACCTTACTTATCATATCATTCATCTTACCTCATACTCCATGCCATCTATTTCCGAAGATAAAGATTGACTAACACTTTTAAGAAGCCTATAGTTGTTAGTATGCTAAATCGTTTTTCTGTAAAAATAAAATAAAATAGCAAGTTCAGCATTATTTGAATTTTTTAAAGAATAATGCCGTAAGAATCAGAGCGGAAATCTGAACGAAACGTTTGTGAGGTCAGTAGCACTATTTTAAGTTTACTTTTAAGCGTGGAACCTGATTAGCAATAGTACTGTCACACGCACCTTTTTGGATAAACCAGACGGTTATCTGATGTTTTATTGACACATTGATCTCCTAGAAGTTAGCCTTAGAAGTTTTATATCTTATCCTTCTGTCTTCTATTAAACTTTTGTTCAAGTTTATAGGAATTGGATATAATTTAGATCTTTATAGAGCCTTAGTTTTAATTTTTCTCATCAATCTCCAGTACCCCAAAGCATTGAATTTATCGGGGATGTTGGTAGATGTCAGCGGAATAGCTATTTTTGCAAATTCACTAATAAAATTCACAAATGTTCAGAAATTATTTTCTAGGTTTTAATTAAAGCCTGTTGCTTTGAAATTAGGGTGTACCCGATCTGACTCTATTTGCGTAAGCAATTGATTTCAAACACACAAGGTTGCGTTTATCTTGTCCCCTGATTATTAGGGGGACAGTGATCTGACCCATGTATGTCGTCCAATATCTCGACCAATTATGTCGTAGGGCAACTAGTTTATCCACTAGTGTGTACACGCCTCACTGAGATCAATGGCACCAAACTTGCTACTTTGAACTATGAAGTGAGTTGGGCTTCGGAAATTTAATAGGGTAGATTATTTCACTTAAGAAATGAGATCAACTCCAGGCATTTACTTAGAATCATCAAAAATGTGTAAAGGCAAAAGTAGCTGTTTTATCAGATCTTCAATTTCGCTGATATTGTATTTCTCTAATGGGAGATTCAAATAAAAAAATTCTGATTTCCATAAAATCCTTATTTTTGCAATTGCTGCCTGCAAATTCGAAGCTTTATTAGAATCATGGAAGGCGATTTTTCATGACATCTTTAGTTTTGATCTGAGAGTCTATATACAACTAATTGTACCCATTACTATTGTTGGAATTCCCTTCCTGAACGTTATTTTTGCACAACAAAAATACTGGCTGATATTTATTTACGAGGCATGGGGCCTCATCTCTTCTTCTAGATAATCCTTAAATTCTCTCTAAGAAAACATTAATGACGATCATCTTTTGTATTTACGTGTACCTAGCGTAATATCTTGTTTTATTTTGTTTTATGGCTATAGGATTTGCCTATAGCCTCCCTCTTTTTATTTTGGGAGTCTCCCTAAAGCCATCATACTTCGTCTTAGCCAGAAACGCCCTGGTACTCTTTGATCGCCTACTGGTGCTCCTGCAGAATCCTTAGTAAATGGGGCAGCTAGTGTTGACAAGACGTCGTCAATGTATTCGATGTTTTAGTGATTGGATTAGAGAGATTTCTCCTTTTATCCTTTATAAACGTTATAGGCCTGACGGTAGTTCATATCCCATTTCTGGTAATCAATACTTCCTTTTTCATTTGGTCCCATTTAGTTTGAGCACTTCTTTGGCTTTGGTCACGGCTGAGAGTCATGCCTTGGGTAACCGTGAAAACATATATCGACAGCCTGTGTACTTCGCTTTGTCTTATCTCCAAACTTCTGACACTTAAAGCATCCTAATAGAGATGGATAATACGCACGAACTTTTAGTATATGATATGAAGCATTTGCATTCTCTTGAAGTTACGGCTAATTAAGGCTTAAAAGGAAAGTTCTGATCTTCACTAGATTCTCTCCTTCTCTTCTGAGGAAACGTTTATCTCCTGTAACTTCATGACTTTCCACTTCATTCTTAACTTTTTTTCATGTGCGGCATACATAGTCACAACAAGCTCTAACTCTTCATGGAGAATGTAAAAAACTTATAGGCTTCAGTTTTTACTGGAAAGCCACTTAGTGAACTAAAAGTTCCTGCCCTTTCTGATGGTATTATAGCTGTATACTCCACAAAAATTGAGTTAGATACCAATTTTTTAATTTTATGAGGTGTTAGAAAGTATTGAGTCAAACTTCTGCTATTAAAAGAAGCCAACACACGACTCTTCCTAGTCCATCAGATAGGAAACGAAATGAACTACCATAATGTCCCAGCACCTCAAAGAGAATAAAGTACCCCCCAACCCCTCACCTTCTAACCAAAATGAAAGTACTGTCGCAATAAAAAAAAGAGAACGAAATATATCCTAGTTTATAACTCAGAAGTCATTTCAGCCTCTTCAGAACATAAAATGGGAAGATATGGATGCTAAAACAACTATTGTACAGTCCAAATTTTCTCCTATGTTTGTCAGGAATTAACCAACGTTGGTTGCTTAACAAGCTTAACAAGCGAGTCTGAGATGGACGTTACTCCTGCATTAGAAGATAGTAAAACACTAAAAGCCAGATATACCTGCCATGATTAGAAGTAATATCTGTTGCATTAAAGAAACAAATGAACAACACACACCAAATCAAGGAGAAAACACTCTTCATGATGACGTCTAATGGGAGCTAACTGACTTTGTCTTTTGATTCAAAAACGGTACCATCATCACAAGAAAGGATCTGAAATGGATGCACCTGTAGAGAATTCACTGTCGTTTGTGAGTCTTGAGTTCTTGGTCGGATTTCCTCATATGTAAACAACTTGTTCCCCTCTAACACTCTCTAAAAATTTAAAACCGTCTTTCTGCTGATATCTCATTCTTAAATTGCCTCTCAAAACTATTCCAAGACTCTGATTGAGCCTTCCCATTCTTCACAGCTAAACTAGAAGAGTCTCTTGCTCTCGGAATCGCCTTCAAACTTTAGAAGATCAGGAAGATAGTGTACAGTTTTTTTTACCGTAAAGATTCATCTAAGCTATTGTAAGGCAAACTTAAAATTAACTTACTGGCTTTATCACAAATGCCTTTGAGCCCCTTCTTGTTAGAATTAAAACCTTATACTAACTAAGCATTAATCTCAAGACATTTTTAAGCAGTACAGACATCTTCTAGATAGTAAGATGTCCCACTAAACAGACATATAAACAGGCACTCACAGTTCACAATAGAAAAACAAACTGATTTGAATTTACAATACAAAACACTTAGGTGCTGTTAAGCCTTTATTATTTAAAAAATGAAATCCTTTCAATTAAAAAAAAAACAAACTAAGAATTATATCAAATTATCTACATTATGTTACCAATTCTACCTTCCATTAATATTTCAATACCTCATATGTCAAAGATCTCATCTCGACCAGTTAAATTTTCTATAGTTAACTCATATTTCACCTTTATCAATATGCCTAATCTTTTACGTAGGACCCAATCCTTACAACCCTTCCCAACGAGTAAAACGAAGATAACCTTTGAAATGCTCATTGTTCTCCACGTCTTTAAAATTAAATTTTACTATTTAATCTTATTTATATACAACATGACCCAATGAGCTTTGATTACGCAGATTTTGCGAGACGGTCTTTTTTCTTTCAATATTTGGTTGTATAATAATAATAAAAATTCTTCAATTTATGAAGCACTTACATAATTATTTGTCGTTGTTTTTTAAATGTAGTAGGCAAAATAAATATTAGTTTTATGAGTAAAGAAAACCTTACTTCAATATTAATTGCTCTTTATATATGTATTTTGAAGAGACTGTAAGAATTTAAATTCATAGCATTAGATGTTCACGTAGGCTTCGACGGTCGTCAGATGTATTTACCTTTTCTTCTTCCGGGTTGGACCGTGTCAAATTGTTGATTGGTAACTATCAACAACTTGACACGGTCCAACCCGGAAAAAGAAAAGGTAAATTCATAGCATTATTTTACTATCTGCATGTTGATGATTGCTATTTCAGCAATTTTTTTTTCTTGGTTGTTTAGGAGAGCTTGACTTCAGACTAATGGTATTTCAATTTAAACCTACTAATATATATATATATATATATATATATATATATATATACTATATGTTTTTACTTTNGAAGATAAAAATAAGCGTAAAAGATATGACCACTAAAGTTTGTTCTGGATTGGCTGGGAAGTTAGAGTGGGGGAACCGATCACTTATAGTAACTTTATAACTATATGTTTTAACTTTTTTTTTGTTTATCAGCATTATAACTAATGGATGCAGAGTGAAAATCCATGTTGGCCTGAATCAATTTTTATATACCCTCGAGAATAAAGGGCCATATAGGGATACTGATGAAAACTGTTGCTTTCAAGGGCCCCTGGGCTCGGGCGGAAGCAATTTGTCTGACTTGTCAGGAGGTCAATGGGTGGTCTTGTGGATTTTAGTGTGGGGCCAAACATTCCCTCGACACGGCTTCGCGGGAGAATCTCTCGTCACGGGACGTCTTCTTGCTCGTTACTGGAACGCGCTTTGTAACGGAGGTAATTAGGACGAGTTTTGCCGGGAGTAACGACACGAATATGGCGAAATCGCCAGCTCGTTTTGGATCAACTAAGCAAGCAATAGTTAATATAATGTATCCGACTTACATATGTGAATAACGGAGGTAATTAGGGTGAGTTATGCCGGGAGTAACGACACGAATATAGCGAAATCGCCAACTCGTTTTGGAGCATTTAAGCAAGCAATAGTTCGATTGATGTATCCGACTTACATAGGTGACTAACTGAGCCTATTGTTCTAAAAAAAAATACATTCCTAAAATTTAAAACATTAATAATGCAAGTTGTGCAATTTAATCGCCGGCTTATAGTTGTTATATGGGCTAGAAACCTTCCCGTCCGATATTCTTACACCCTCCGATTCCAACCTTTTAAAACGTGAAAGAACTGTCTTATATAGGTCAAATGGAGAGTTTTTTTTTACCGTTATTATTAGATGTTTTTTGTTAGAGTTCGGTCAAGGTAGATTAAAAAAAATAGAAATTAAAAAAAAAAGTGTACTGTTTAAATAATCTGCCAACGTTGTCACCAAGATCCCATTTTCATGGGATCATGGTAACACTACGTCCCCTCTCACCTTTAATCTCAGCTTTGAAGATGGCTTACAATGTAGGGCGAAACTACTATCCTGACCGAACACCAACAAAAAACATCTAATAAAGTCTTTGATTTGTTATTTGTTGTTTATGTTGACTGAATCCTATAAAAAAAAAACTCTTTGTAGTGGTATTCGCTAAACAGATTAATTTTTTTCCATCCCTCAATAAGAAATATCATTAGAATTGAAAGGTTTGTTGAGAATAACAATGAGACAGACAATGCACAATCCCAATGTGTAATTGATTAGGGACCTGTTGGATTGTGGGAGTTGAATAAATAATGAATTATACCGCATTGTGAATGATTATGTGATTTTTTATACAGTCTTTAGGATGAAGAGAGATCTAATTTATTCCAAAAGCTCAGAACTAATATTATTCGAAAAGCAAGAGACAATGACACAACGTAGATTATCTATTCTTCTGATAGCCTGTCTGGGGTAATCGTTAATCGATGTGTTCTATAATTAATAAAATTCCATAATCATCTTCACGGATGAATTGTTAATTGCTTATTTTAAAATATATCTTGAAATATAATGTGGAGGTTTTTAAAATTCAGCTAGATACTTTAAAAGCAATGGCAAGATTGATATGGGCAATATTATACAGATATGGGCTGAGGCTAAATTGATCTCATTGCAAGAAAAAATAAGAATGAAAAAGGCGATAGTTATGAGTGTCCTAACTTTAATTTGTTCAAATAAGGGGGGAGATATTAGAATTTAGTTTATAGGGTCAATTTAAACTTTTTCCAATATTTAATTTGGGTTGTTAGGTATTCCCAATATTTGCTATTTATTTAGAAATTTCTTGTTCCCCACAGTTCTTGTCAAATTTTGAAATTTGCTCTAACGTGGATTGTTAGCATTCTGGATACGAAGACCACATGATAACCGAGAATATGTTACGATTTCTTGCCAGAAGCCAATCTCGAACAAGCTATTTTAAATTTTAAATTCTACTCTGGTGCTGCTTACTGAATATTAATATGCGAAAAAAAGGTAAGTGCGAATATAATACATTTTTGAATTTTTTTTCTCTATGATTAAAATTCTGTCAAGTTATATTATCGTGAAAATCGCATCTATGAATTTATCTTATGTTATAAAACTTTTTTCGAAACTTGCCTTTTGTATTCTCCTTGAGAAGGCATATATTCTTTCAGCTGAACATATCAACTCGAGTATTTACCATTCTTTTTTCTCTGTGAAGAGTAAAGAGATTTACTAAAACACCTATGTTATTGTATAATTGAAAGCATTTAAATAAGTTCATATACAAAAAAAAAGGGTTAATTTAAATATTACAGGTAATAAGCTTACAGTTGTTGCTTTCCGGAATGTAATACCTAGAATTGTAATTCATTGTCTTTCGCGTGCATCTTTTGTTTTTTGTTTTCTTCAATTGCTATTATGTTTAATGCATGCAGATTGATTTTATGCCAATTTTTTATTGATGTTGTAATTTTAGAACTTTCTAATTTTATTTTATACTTAATAATTTATTGATGTCGTAATTTTAGAACTTCCACATTTTATTTTACAGTCACTAATTTATTGATGTTGTATTTTTAGAACTTTCTCATTTTATTTTGTAGTTAGTTATTTATTGATGTTGTAATTTTAGAACTTCCTAATTTTATTTTATAGTTACTAATTTATTGATGTTGTATTTTTAGAACTTCCTCATTTTATTTTTTAGTTAGTTATTTATTGATGTTGTAATTTTAGAACTTTCTCATTTTATTTTTTACTTAGTTATTTATTGATGTTGTAATTTTAGAACTTCCACATTTTATTTTACAGTTACTAATTTATTGATGTTGTGTTTTTAGAACTTCCTCATTTTATTTTATAGTTACTGATTATTACTAATAAGTTTTCTGTATCAAAGGAAACTACTCAATTTCCAGTCTCGCTGCTGTAATTTAAATGTATATTAATTAAATATAAATATATTGTCGCACTTGATGTTCACCACATATTACTTTTTATTGACTTAAAAGCGAAATTTATTGACCAACATTTTTACTATCTAGTAAATATGATGGGTCAGGATCAGAGAGAATATAGAAAAGTTTTCATCAAATCAGCCTGAGGACAACCTCTTTATCTATTAGTAGGTGTTTTATTTGTTGGGGTTCGGTCAAGGTGGTCGGTAAAAATAAAAAAGTGTATTTTTTAGTTATCTGCCTAGGTTAAACATCTATTCACTATCTCCACGGTCAAAAAAACCTCCAATTTGAACCTCTACTTCTACATTCTGTCAGAATGCGATATTCACCTATACCTTTCATTGTCTTAAAATTTCAGAATTAAACTATTTTCAAAGTGAAGCAATGAATGTATTATCATCAATAACAGTAACATTTACTGTTTGGTCCAGGAATTATTGCTAAGCAATGACAGTCCGTCAGGTTTCCGGCCGGCTTCGAACAGAAACTTACTCCGAAGTACCGTTGTAAAAACTACTTAAGACTTTTCATATTTAATAGGATTGAATCGGGGCTGGCTTGGAAAGAGGGTGGGTTCGGTAGGGTATCCAACCCCCTAAGAGCTTAGAGTTTGCTGATAAATGCTTCTCAAGAGGCGGACGGGAAGCCGACTATCGGATGCATAAGGCCCTGAAATATGAAGGATCCCCGCTATCTGGGCGGGCTCGCTCCCTAACCTTAGCTGGATTATAAATCATGTGAATTTTCAAGAGGGGAGGAATAATTTCTGGAGAGGAGAGCTGTTATATTGAGTGTTGAATCTATCCATCAAACCCCTCAACTTCTTGAACCCTTAACTTGAAAGGCGTAAACATCCTCTTGATGTTGCTGAAAATTTGTCCGAGGAATTTGACTTTCTGTCGGAGTGAGAGGCACAAAAGCATACAAAGAGACAAAACTGGACTATTAAATTAGAACTTTTTTTCCCTCGTGTTTCTATAAGAGAATAAGACTGAGGTGAGCTCATTTTAGACTATTAGCTGTATCTCGTGTTAGAGGTACGAGAAGAACTATGCGGAAACCTTTTATTTGGTAAATTTATTAATATAATACTAAATTGAGCACTTCTGATATAATTTAGTATGTTGTGAAGTTATTTTATCTAGACTTTTAAGCATATCATTGCTTAAGGTATTTAATAATATCAATTACTTCAAATTTAACTGTATTCATTGCAAATTTACAGGCTTTTAAATGACCGTTTAATTATCAAGATTGTTTTTTTGATTAAACACCTTCAAGCAAGTTCCTCTAGTAGTTTCA
This sequence comes from Oncopeltus fasciatus, assembly GCA_000696205.2. NCBI lineage: Eukaryota > Metazoa > Arthropoda > Insecta > Hemiptera > Lygaeidae > Oncopeltus > Oncopeltus fasciatus. Next base: position 46,395 of record KZ809374.1, read on the forward strand.
CAGCAAATAAAGGATGGGATTTTAAGCAAATTAAAAGTTTTTGAAAAACATTAGTATACTCATAAATAATTTATTTTTTAAATAATAGCTCACGAAAAGTTTTATTATTTTTTAATTTGAAATATGTAAATCTTGCAAGCGGCTCTATCGTAACAATAAAATTTCTGAAGAACCATAATGGCGCTGTGGGTTCATGTCCTGCTCCAGAAAGCACCACCGAACAAGCATCTATTTCTAAATAAATAAAAAGATGCCTGTTTGGTCCCATGGGTGTGTAAAGTATGGTAATTTATATATAAGCCCTTCTTTTTTAATATAAATAACTGCACTTATTTTTTGAGAGTCTTACTTTATGCAATATTTTAAAAATTATAAATTTAAGTTCAAATTTATGTAATTTTACTTTTATTTATAAGGGTTTATTTCGGAACTGAGAGACACTGGCTTTCTTCAACCCTTCAGGTATATCTAGTACCTACATTGGTAGAGGTAAAAACTAACGAGAACTCGTGGGGCCATGTGGTTGGGTCTTGGGTTTGAAGTTCCGCGCGATTTAAAAATAAATAAATTATGAAAAATAAATTATAAATTATAAAATAGATAACAATTTAGGAAGCAGATAAATCTCATTAACAAGACTATGAGAATAATGAGTCTAAGGGTGTGCCACTAAACTATTCTGTCGAAGGAAAAGTGGAGAAGCGCTCACCCACCTTAAATACACCATTAAATGTCTTCCTTTAATAGATATAAACGTTAGAAAATACCTTTATGCACTTTTACAGATTTTTCGCTGGACTCTGTTGGGTAAATGTTGGTCTCCCATTGGTTTGAATGCATTTGGGTTACATGACTTATTTTGTTCCTCTAGCCTCCAGTTCCAGAGATCAAGTAGGGATCATGACAAATCCTCGACGACCTACCCTCATTTGAATGCCTTTGAGCAACATGAACCATTGTATACTGTTACCCTCCAGTTTTCGACATCATGCAGAGAGGCCAAAACAATGTTGGAAAATGCCAGAATTTTGACCATATTATAAAGTGTCAGAGGAAAAGAAAAAATACCTCCGAATGTGGCAAAATTACTCATAAAGGTTGGGTCTGCTGCTGGCCTTTATTTTTCCCAAATTGTGGAAAAACCCACTGTTCTAGATACGTTGATTGGCATGTGTGTAAAACTATAAAAATAAATTCAAAAATAATAACGTAAAAATAGATTTTAAAAACACGCAAGCAAGATTGTAACCAGTCCATCATACGCGAAACGAGGAAAGTTCGCAGAAATCTCCAAAATTCCAGCCCTTGAAGAAAGACTTGAAAAAGTACGCATGCATAGAAATCAAGCAGCTCTCTCACCAGGAGAGGTTCCATAACTTATTCCTTCGTCCCTAAACTTTCCTCCCTCCCAAAATTTCTCTTCTTCACTTTCCTCCCCCCCCCCCCCAAAAATTGTACTCACACCACCCCAGTCCCTTCTTTAAAGTCCCATCCCAGTCAAAAATCTCGGCTTTGGTTCCCAAAGAACAATGTCCAGGCTCCAGTAAGGGTGAGATGTTCAGACCAGAAAAAACTAAATTTACTTCTATTAGTTTGGTCAGAGAAAAGCGATGAGGACTCATCAAAGAACCAACGAAGGAGACAAAACGTACCTAAAGGCCCTTATCATCATTGAAACATCATAGGAATTTCGACCAAATAATATTCCAACAAATCATGGAAATATTACTAACAGTAGTTTTTTTTTTTT
>KZ809374.1:68132-85569 GCA_000696205.2 Oncopeltus fasciatus
TATATATACTTTTTTTTTAGTTAGTGTAATGCATTTTTTGATGATGAAATGAAATATTTTATGAGTTTCACAGTGAATTAAACAATTAGAAGTGGAGGTTCACCTAAATTGTGAATTTAAATTTTGAGTTCTAGTTGCCAAAATTAGTTTTTTTCTTGATAATTCTTTTGCATATCGCTTAAATGTGTTTAAAGAATCTGCGTCATCTAAGCTTGCTACCATGGATTCATTGAAGATGGACTTATAAATTATATTTATTTATTTATTTTTATTTATTTGGTAGTTACATTCTGTAGTTAAAGTTTACATACATTTTACTGTTTTTATTGTTACAGAAGATCACGGGGCCATTTCCGTTTAAGTCGCCGTATAGGATTATCGGGATGGGTTTGGGAGGATAGTTCATTGGCTAAAGGACTAGGATGTTGTTTGAGGCGGGGATGAAATTCGGAGAAACAATCGGAAATTAAATCGTTGACGAGGTCGATTTTCAGGTCATTGTAAAGGGCATACTTGGATACTTAGAAGGGAGCATTAACAATAGTTCTGAGGACTTTGGACTGGAAGGATTGGATGCGTTGGAGGTTTAGCTGTGCCCCAGAGTTCTATACCGTATGTCCAAATAGGATCGAGAATATTTTGGTATATTGTTAATTTGTTGTGTACTAATAATTTCGATGTTCGTCCGAGTAGTCTATATAATGGAATTATAGATTAATAACGAAAATTCGTTTACGAGAGAGAGATAGAGAGAGAGAGAGTGACAGGAGGTTAGTTGAAGCAAGGGAGAGCGAATAGGGGTGAGTTGGGAGATCCAGGGGTGCGTTAGGATTTCATGAGCTACTAGATTGGGGTGCCTCGCACGGTGGGGAAGTTTCAATTTTTCAACGTGGCCTCCCTGAACCTTCTTATTGACTTATTAATTATTTCGAAGTCCTGGGGTCTAGCATGCTCACTTATTTTATGAAGGAGAAAAGAGGTATTTTCCTTTTATGTCCCTCTATGCCGGAGGATTCAATTCAGAGTGTGAGCAAAGTATGACTGCAAATTCACCTATATACTGCTATTGAAAGACACTGACCATTACTCAATCAACTTTGTTCTTTACAAAAAACAGTAATTAAATCCTAGTGATATCGGAGAAATACTCTGCGTGTTAGTTGACATTTACTACATGTTATTTCTTGTCATATCAATACAAATTAATTAAAAAGTGAGTATTTTATTTATTTTTATTATAAATTACAGGCAAAGTTTTATCCCTAGCAGTAGGAACATCATAATACAAAGCCATAGGAATATATTTCAATGAGCTATAAATGCTATATCAATTAGACGAGAACAAATATAAAATATGACACGATTTCATATCCATACAAATTAATTAAAGATCATAAGATTGTTTCAATCTACCTTATGATAATAAATAAGGAAGAATACTTGTACGAAAAAGATACTGCTTAAGAAGACGAAATATTGCTATGTTGTCATTCATTTTGAAGCGCATACTTCTTGCGAGCGCCATTGGAATTCATCGGATGAAAGATCACTACGGTTCAAAATAAGAGAATAAGCAATTGATGGATCAATATTTATGTAAACTACCATATAATTATGATATAATTTCTCGATGACCGTTAATAATCGTAATAAATCCTCTAGTACACCTATTTATCTCCCCTTGAACAGATAGGATGAAAGTCACGTTAAATTTCACAATTATTTGGGAGGGAATGAGATTTATTAAAATGCATTATGATAGCCAGGGAGTTTATTTATTTGTTCATCATTTCTGGAATGTTGCGAAATCTGAACAACAGTTTATATTCTCAAATAAATTATGAAATAGGGAATGCCTAGTACGACTAACGGAATATTTTCAAGAATTTTGTTTCGGCACGATATTTCACAGCTATTTTTTAAGCGAACTTAAATTGCAGGAGAAAAACAATGTATTAAACTTGAAAAAAATAATTTAATTTTTTTGCGATGATTAATTTAAATTGTTATTGAAGAGTCATTGTTTTAATGTTCGTCTATGAGAAAAATCAGACGTAGGTTGGTATAAACTGAAATTTCAAATGCAAACATAGTGAGCATAAAGTAATAATTTTTTTTTAAATTCAGTAAGCGTCAAAGTTATTTAAAATTTTTAAAACTCTGTTGAGTTCTTGACTTGTGATTAAGTTCTCAATATTAAGACAAATAAGATTATATATTTTATATTTTTCTTTATATGATTAGTTTTAAAACTCCTAGTGAACTGGTTGAAATTAACTGATCAATGAAAACGAATCATTAATAAAAGATTGAAATAATTTTTATCAGTTCCTAATTCAAAGTGTAAACTAAGCCGACTTTTTGTGCTTTATTAAATTGGATATAATCGATAGTAAAAAAGAAGACGAAATGGACAATTAATTCACTGTAAACGCGAAACAAAAAACTGTGGATGTTGCAGAAAAAGTCTCTCGTGGTATGAGTGGAGAGGGCTCTCAACACACCTGGTTTAATATTAAATATACTCCTTATAACGTACCAATAATAAAAATGTTCGAATAAAACTTCATTAAGTTCTGGCAATGAAACTGTTATCCATTTTGAGATGTCAACATAATATAGCCCAGCATTTTGACTACAGTATTCTTTGTGATATATTATTTTTACCATGAAATTATTTTTTGTGATGAGGGGAATTCAAAGAGAACCCCCCCTAAATTATTCCCGAACAAAAAATCATTTTGCTGTGTATTAAAAAAGCGGTATTTGTTGTGAAGTAATTAATCTAGGTAAGTTAAAAAACCCTATGACAATAAGGTTTTTGTAATTACAATTTTAATATAAATGTTCGATAACTAGTATTTGAACTTTTTATCTTCCATAGTAATTTGTTACTTTATTAATAACACATTTATACTAATAATATTATTGTCATCCATTAAATTTGGTCTTCTCTAAGCTTGCCCTTGTCCAATTTCACCCTAAAACCTGGCACACCCAACACTCAAAGTATCCGTCTTAATATTGTTGTTGTTTGAGGTTTAGAGGCGCTCAACGACTATGGTTATCAGCGCCTGTTAATTTAAGTTATTTTTACTTTATTTTATTTTTTATTTGTTATTTATTTATTCTTTTTTTTTTTTTTCTTAATTTTATATTTTTTTTCTAAATAATCTCTATAGTAATCCTTATTTGCTAGAGATCAAATGGTCTCGTGTATGAGTAGCCCAAGCAAGAGTAGTCAGGGGACACGCCAACACGCCCAGGCCCCCGACCCGCCCCAGGACAGGCCGCGGGGCCCCCCCCGGTCCCAGCTCTCCAGCGCTGCCTTAGGAGGCCCACATCTAGGTGGCTGGTTGTCTGGCCTGGGGTTGAGGGTGTGACTGGTGGTGCCAGGCCAACCACACCCTCCAGGCCTACTTGTAGTGAGACCAGGTGGGGCACCAAGACCCACCCGAAACGAAGCCGACGAAGCCCTCCAAGCGAGGCGGCATGACCCCCGACCACTCCACGCCAGTACCACTCATCCAAAATTAATTACATTTATGACGATTTATTTATAGAATCCATCTCAGTATACCTATTCTTAAATTGTATCGTAAAGTGAGAGATCTTTTATAAACATCAAAACTCTATTTATAGTAGTGACGTCATCCCCAAGGGCATCGGCAATGTCAGGGGGAACTTTATGTTTCTCAAGCATTGGATGAAACTTGGGGCATAATGAAAATATGTGTTCTACTGTTAGGTGGTTCTTACAATAAGAGCATTTGGGAGGATCTTCTTTAGTTATAAGATGTTCATGTGTGACTCGGGTATGGCCAATGCGCAGACGACATATTACCACTTCTTCTCTTCTTTTAGATCGTTGCGAAGAAACCCAAGCTTTGGTCGATTTTTTTATGCCTTTTAACTTGGATGGTGGACTTTCATCCCACATTGCTTGCCAATTATTTAAAACTTTTTGTTTCTGTGGTTGGGCTATATCTCTAGGTGTTAGAACTGTTCTCTTTGGTAAGGAGAGTGTGAGAGAGCTTTTAGCAGCTAGATCGGCAAGTTCGTTGCCCGTTATTCCAACATGGCCTGGGGCCCATATGAGGTGAACTGTATTGTTCATTTCTGCCAACATAGTAATATACTCCTGGACGAGCGTTACGCCTGGATGATTGGAGTACATGTCCTCCAGTCCCTGGAGGGCGCTTAGAGAGTCTGTCACAATGACAATGTCTTGTTGTGTAGGCATGGAGAGGCGAATGGCTGAGGAAATTGCGCATAGTTCAGCAGTATAGATACTACTGAGATTATGGAGTCTATATTTGTGGGTTGAGTTGGATGTGACGACTGCGTATCCAATGGAGTTTTCCATTTTGGAGCCGTCAGTGTATATAAGGGTGTGTGTAGGAAGGGAGTTGATGATATCGTCAAACATCTTTTGATACTCTAAGCTGGAGGTACTGGATTTTTTAAGTTTCGAGAGGGTTAGGACACAATTTGGTTTAGTTCGCGTCCATGGGGGGATATGTGAAGATGAGGGGTTAATAATTAAATTTTTAAATTCCTCTGTTACACTAGATATCCGTAACGAAAGTGGTAAGGTTGCTGAAGGGCTTTCTTGGAATTTTCTGATGAACTTTGGTGAAAAAATATATTTGTAAGCAGGGTTTTTTGAATTAAAATAAAGTTTGGATATGTAGTTGATTGCTAACACGTGTCTCCTAAATATTAGAGGTGGTACTCCGGCCTCTGAGCAGAGACTAAGAATGGGACTGGTACGGAAGGCGCCAGTAGCAATTCTAATTCCTGAATGATGGACACTGTCTAAACTGGTTAGAATCGGAGTGCGAGCAGAGGCGTAAACAAAACATCCATAGTCCATCTTAGCGCACACTACGGCTTTATACACTCTGAGCATTGTATTTCTATCTGCTCCCCATTTTGTTGACCCCAATACTTTTAGCAGGTTTAGTTTTGTGTTGCATTTATCCTTTAATTGTCTAATATGGGGTTCCCAGGATAACCTTTTGTCAAAAATCAGTCCCAGAAATTTATTAGAAGATTCACACGGTATAACTAAATTTTTTAATTTAAGATGAGGCAGTTCTCGAGTATTCCTTCTTCGAGAGAAGTGGATGCACTTTGTTTTTTGTGTGGAAAAGGTCATACCAATTGAATTTGCTGTTTTGGAAATTCTGTCTATCGCATTCTGGAGTAATGAAGCTACATGCTGTATGTCGGATCCGCGGGAAAAAATTGCTATATCATCGACAAATTGGAAAAGTTTTACTCCTCGAGGTATATCCTTTACGAAATCCTGAACCGACACGAGAAAAAGGGTCGTACTCAGGACACAACCTTGGGGGAGGCCATTTTTTTGTTCATATATGTTTGAGGTTATGTTGCCTACACGAACCCTAAACTCACGGCTCTCTAAAAATTGGCGGACATATATTGGAAGGGAACCTCTGAGACCTAGTTTATATAGTTTCAAAAGTACCCCATGCTTCCAGACTCGGTCATATGCCGCCTCGGCGTCAAAGAATACTCCTATGCCTTGCTGTTTTTGTATAAAAGTATATTGCAATTCGCCTTCTAATTGCACCAAGTGGTCGACAGTAGATCTGTTTTTCCTAAACCCGCTTTGACATTCTGGGATGAAATTATTTCTCTCTAACAGCCATTTTAGACGTTTGTTGACCATGCGTTCTAAAACCTTGCATAAGCAACTAGTGAGGGAAATTGGGCGGTAACTTTTGGCTTGGCGCTTATCTTTGCCACTCTTTAGAATGGGTATGAGCTCTGCTAATTTCCATTTATTCGGAAACTGCCCTGAAACCCAAATGTAATTAAAAAACTGCAGCAACCAGGATTTTGTACTGATAGGTAAATTATTGATCATTTTATAATGAATACCGTCAGGGCCTGGTGAAGAACCCCTCAAGTTTCTTAAAACAGAGTTCAGTTCCCAGTCTGTAAAAGGTCGGTTGTAGTCTTCGTCATTGTTACTATTAAAGTTGATGTAATTTTTTTCTGTATCTTCTTTAAATTTTTGAAATTCATCTTCATATTCTTTGTTAAACATTTTTTTGTAATACTTGGCAAATTCCTCAGATATTTGAGAAGGGTCGTCAGTAAGTGTTCCGTTACAGTCTAATGTGTACAGTACATTTGTATGTTTTCCTTGGATGTTTTTTATGGCATTCCAAACAGTTTTGGTCGGGGTGGAACTATTTAAATTTTCTGTAAATTTCCGCCAGGAATCTCTTTTACTTTGATTGAATACTCTACGGCACCCAGCACGCTGACGCTTATACTCAATCAAGTTTTCTTGGTTCATATTTGTTTGGAATCGTCTTAATGCTTGCCTTCTTTTTCGTCTGGCTTCTTTACATTCATCATTGAACCAAGGTACAGGGGGTCGACGAGGGCTTCCAGAGGTTCGGGGTATTGATTCGGAGGCTGCGTTTATTATTGAAGTTCTGAGTAAGTCGTTTGCTGTGTCTATGTCTATTAGTTCTGGTTGTTCAATAGGTGGTGTGGCTAATTCTTTATATTTGTCCCAATCTGCTTTATCAATTTTCCAATTTATCTTTTTACTATTTTTTATTTTTTGATTCGCTAAATTAATTTTTATTGGGTAGTGGTCACTGCCGTGGAGGTCTAAAAGAGGTACCCAAGTCATTAGGGTATACAGAGAAGATGAAGAGGCTGCTATATCAATAGCTGAGAAGGTCCCATAGCTAGAACTTAAGTAGGTTGGTTCGCCAGTATTCAGTATTGTGAGGTTATGGTTTTCTAAAAGTTCTTCTATTACGCGGCCTTTAGAATTGGTAGACGCAGACCCCCACAAAACATTATGAGCGTTTACATCACCAACCAAAAGAATGGGGTTGGGAATTTGTAATAGTAAGTTTTGTAAGTCCGTCATTAGTAAATTTGCGTCAGGTGGTAAGTAAATATTGATTAAAGAAAAATTAATTTTCGAATAAATTCTAGTTGCTACAGCTTGAAAATTAGTATTTATAGGGATATTTTCTGAGTGAACTGATGAAGAGATGGCTGTGAGAACCCCGCCACAAGCACGCCCCCTCTCGGGCCCGTCCGAGCGGTAGATCTCGTAGCCTCGAAGTGAAATATTATCGACTGGTCGGAGATGTGTCTCTTGTAGGGGTATGAATTCGGGCATATGTTCTTGAATAATTAATTTTAAGTCGTTAAAATGAGTTTTGATTCCGTTGCAGTTCCATTGTATGCACGTCATTTTTTATTTATTTTTTTTTTTTTTTTTTTTTATTCGCAAAGTTGGGTTTTAAACAACATAAAAATTATTAGATAATTTAGGCCACTAAAATATGTGGTCAAACAGGCAGACAGACAGGGCAGAAATATAAATTTATTTTTTTGATGAAGGGCGGGATCCACCACTGTCTGAATTTAATGATACGGAAGAGGAAGTCTTCCTTAAATTACGTGGGGGACGTTTTTTAAATAGGGACTGGTCTGCATCTTTAAGAGATGCAGGGGGGGATATGGTTTTCTGTCCGGGGACAGAGATAGGGAGGGCGCCTCCTCTTGCAGGAGGGCCGGGGGGTGGGGTGAGGCGCTGAGGCCTGGGAGGGGAGGGAGGGGTGGTGGGGTTGGAGGGGGAGGTCGAGCTGGCAGCTAGAGGCCGGCTGTTATCAGTCCTGCTGGTTATAACCTGGTCAGGCACATTTTCTGTTTGTATTGAGACAGTATGAGTTTTCTTTATAGTGATCTGTGCTGTATTATTAATTACATTATTATTATTCGATGTGAATATATTTTCACCTACTTTTTGTGCGTAAGAGCGACTAAATGTAGGAGCTTGAGACTCAAAATAAAGTTTTTTTGCTATATTATAAGTAACTTTTTTAGTTACCTGGATTTTTTTTATTTCTTTTTCTTTAATATAGGACAAGCATTGAGGATGTAAGGGCTCATGTTCTCCATTGCAGTTAATACAAAAAGGAGAGTTACTACAATTCATATCAGTATGACCATTTTGTGAGCATTTTTTACAATTAGGTAATGTGATACCACAAGTGCCTGTGATATGTCCAAATTTATAACAATTAAAACACCTAAGAGGGGCTGGTATGTATGGAGTGACATTTAATTTAAGATAGCCGGCTTTTATATATGCAGGTAAGTGAGGTGAACAAAAGGTTAATATAAATCTAGGAGTAGGACCTCTTAATTTATTAATGATTTGTTTAACTTCCACTACGTTTTGTGTTTGTAATTCAGATAATATCTCAGTTGTTGAAACACACAATAATTCAGAAGAATATATTAACCCTTTGCAACTATTTAATCTTTGGTGTGGTTCTGCCTTTACTGAAATATCATAAAATGATATTAGTTTTAATAATTTTGAAGATTGAATGTCGTTATGACATTCAACTAGGATGCTCCCATCTCTAAGTTTTTTAATGTTAACGACTTCACCGGCACAGGCCGTGATAGCTTTGTTAATAATAAAAGGTGAGACGTTTTTAAGGTCTCCCTCTCCTGACTTCGAAAATAAAACAAATCTAACTTTTTGTTCTACATGTTTAAAAGGATGATCTTGAACATTTTTAATCATTTGATTATCATATGTCCTTTGTTTTTTCCGTTTGGGGCTTGAAGAGCCCCAACTGGGACCCTCCATTACAAATATTAAAGGAAATACCTTTAATAATTATAATAAAAATAAAATAAAATAAAAACGAAAATAATATAATAAATTAAAAAGAAAAAAGGGGATTAAAATATAAAAGAGAGCAAGAATGATAAGACTAGGTGTACTTAGCTGATCCGTTCCTGACGAAGGTCAACGTAATACTGCCGTCTTAATATGATTCAATCTTTTAAATATAAATAAATTAAAATGTTATACAGTTTAACATTGAGCATATAAACTTTTATTCATTATTTATAACTTTAAAGTAAAAAATATAATTGAATTTTCTTTTTTGTTCCTTTTTAACAGACCTCTATTTCGACAAACTTCAGCCTTTAAGGAAATCATCTTACAATAAGTTGAATATTAAAAAATTACCGACATAGATTCTTTATGTTAAAATTGCAGAAACTTGAACTCTAAAGTTTACGTAAAATGTTTATATCTTGAAAACATGTTTCTGCTTCCGGATCAGAAGCCATAAAAGAATCTTAGGAATGACGAAGAGTCTTGGAAATCTTTTGTTGTTTAAAGTAGCGTCATGGCATCTACGTGATAGTTGATTTTCTGATTTCACACAGGAATTAAAATATTAATTTATAAAAAGAAGAAAAAAAGAAGTTTTCATTACCCGATACCATATGCTATTCAAAGGAACACTTTCTGATTTCAAAGGGTGGGGTAATTGATGTGAATGTAATTTAATTTTGGATTCCATGATTAAAATCTTGATTGTTTTCTCTTAAGCTTCAGGCACTTTCTGACAGGACGTAGTTTTTCTTCTCTTTGCTGCAGTCCTGTAATTTATTAATTTATTTTATAAATTAATTTTTTCTTAATTTCAATTTTTATTATAAATAAGTTATTTATCACGGTTGCGTTACTGCGAAGAACTGCTGGAAAAAATTAGTTTTTATGTTAAAAAATGTAATTGTAACGAAAAGTGTATCTGAAAAATCATCAATTTGGTTCACTATTGTTCGGAGGATGATATGACATGGAAATTTTAAATGCAGATGTTTATTCATTTCAAAACTGAGGAATTCGCTTGGTTTTTTGTTAAGATGTAACTTGAACAGAGTTAATTTTCAAAATATAATAGACTAATACTGTTAATCATATGACTATGAAGTACAGTCTCCTTCGAGTACGAGGTGTATCAATGTATCAATATATAATTCGTATATATACCAAATTTCCGTTTGGTTCTGAACAGTTTACTGATTTTATTAAGTAGACTTTGAATATTTTAGTAAATACATGTTAGTATCGAAAATAATAAAAACCAACCAATTTTAATGAATTATTTCCTAATACAAATAAAATTATTCCTAATTTTGCTATGTAAATTGGCAAACTTAACTTAAATGTTTTAGATAAAAGTGTAAAGTGAGAAAAATTGTATTTTGCACTTGAAAATCAAAATTTAATAAATTTAATTACTGTAATAACTCGTTTAGTCGAAAGAAAAATCCGTGAGGTGGATATTTCTTTATTTGGTAGTGGAGATACAAACAAAATAGTTGATAAAATAAATTTAACTGGTTTTTGATCATCAAGACACTGAAGGGACATTCAAAATTATTTAGAAAGAAAACTAATTAAACCACTAAATATAAAATTAGACATCTCATAAAAGAGAAACTAAAAAAATTTAGAAAATCATTAACGAAAGAAAATTGGACATAATTTGACGATGATTTAAAAAAAATATATATATCAAAAAAATTAAGAAACAAATCTATACCATATCGATCGATTTTGATCTTCATATATATAAAAAAAAAGTTATTAAAAAAATTTAGAACAATTATATACTTCGAAAACTTTTGGAATTCTAATAATCTCAGAAGTATTACAAGATTTTTATCACATGACTACTGAATATTTAACAGAATTTGATTTCCTATTTGTATGGCTTCTTTTAGTAAAAAAAGGCAAATTTCGTAAAGAAGTATATTTGTAGGGAAGACAAAAAAAAAATTGTAATCGTAATTAAAAATCCCTCAAATAGAGCGAAACCTTTCTGAAAAACAAAAATAAATTACTTTTTGATCCTTCCAGAAAAATGTATATAAAACTCTAAGAATGTTGAAAACAATGAATGAGTAGTTTCAGAATCTTTCAGAAATCAATGATTGGAAAACAATGTGTAATTAAATATAAAAGAAAGAAAATTCCACGAACATGACAAAAATAAAGGTACTTCCTGGCTCCAGGTACAGGGTTGCTGAACTCATTGTTTTCATAATGAAAAATTTAAAAAAAAGAACTATCAATTCAAGTATTTTCTTGAAATTTTCCTCATTAAGAAAATAATTTATGTAATAAAGATTTCCTTAACCAAACCAATTATTTCGTGCTTTCAAGACATTCCTAAGTAACTTGAAGTGCAATAAGGTGATTTCCATTCATTAAAAAATAAATAAATAAAAATCTATCCTAAGGAAGATGAAGCTTTATGTACCTGCCGCCCAAACTCCTATTGAAAGGTCAGTATGGTTTAGCACAGCCTTTGTTTTTTTTTAATTATTCTCCAATTGTGAAGTTGTGCCCTACCTACACTAAATTGTGCCCTACCTACCTTAAGTTCATTGAAATTCATTTTAATTAAGTTTATTCAAAATAAATATTTCTTCAATACTGTGATGATTACACCAAATTTTCTAAAATTTAATATAGTCAAAGACTGGGGAAGCACTTAACCAGAGGACATGATCTGTACGGGAAGGGACTGATTGAAGGATGCCACCTGCTTACCTACTTCATAAGAGGAAATTATGGTTACCCAGAAACAGCTATTACATTCATCAAAGCCAAATAATGTTCTGGTAAGGATTTCAGTTACAAAAACTAATTTTAGTACTGTGTATTGAAATACATTTGAAGAAATTATGGCCACTGGAGCTCTGAAAAGTTCAAACGGTCAATAGAAAAAAAAAAAATCTCTGGAAAAAATCAAAAGCTAGATTTTAATTTAATCTTCTCAAATAATAATTTTATTTATCTGATTCACAAAAACTCTTCAATAAATGTTACAAGAATCTTTTAAATTATCTCTTGCTGAAATAGCAATAACTTCCCAAAGACCATCCTCTAAATACAGTAAGTACCAAAAGAAACCCCTAAAATACAAGTGTCTAAAATAATATGAATATTATTATGTATGTTAAACCCGCAGGACATTTTTGAGGAAATTTGCTTATTAACGCAGCCATTAGACGTTACTTGCCAAGTAGAGATTTGCATTACCCACTAAAATAATTAAATGAAGAAATACTAAATCCTCAATTTGAGAAATTTCGTTCTTTATCACATGATTGTTTGTTAAAAATATAAACATGTTTCTTAATTAAAAAATGAATACTAAAACCAAATGAAATTTTTGAGTAAATTCGCTCATAGACGCACTCCTTGCTCATTCAGTCGTTTACAATGTAATTTGCATACTTTTTTTTAATGTTAAAATTTCCACATCTCTTTCCTCATGACATATCAAATGTTAATAGATAATCCTTTTCGAAAAAAAGTCGAAAAATTATATATCCCTCGAGTCTCATTATTTTATGGGACAAGATATCCCTAGATTGATGGGAGAGGGAAAGGATTTGGCTCATGATGTCGCGTGACCACCTTTATGGTAGATCAGCCATGGTTGCTAGGCAGGAAATTTGGCTTCAAAGTCACTTACGAGGTAGGATGGAAAATTTTCCTATTGATACTCCTGTGACGTCATCAGCGATGAGGAAGACATAGAGGTTTGCCGGGAAACAATGAGGGCTACCACTTTCTTCCTCGTTTGTGTGGGGCTGGACCGGCCTTTTAACCCAACTGTACGAAAATTCAGAAAAAAAGTTCCTCAAGCAGCAACCCCTTAAATAAAGCAGCTTACAAATCTTAATGAGAGTTAATGGCAATTAATATCTAAAAAAATTTTAGTGCATGTGAACAGAATAAAAAGTCTAACTATCCCAGGCAGGACACGAACCTGGATCTCCTGCTATCCGGGCCGGTGCATTTATCAATTATGCTACCATATACTATCAGACTTGTCCCGGTAGAATTTATTAACGCCTTACACTCAAGAAAAGACACAACACCAGGCCCTGATAATATTACTGTTAGTATGATTAAAAACTTAACTCCTGAAAATAAAAAAAATCACTCTTGAAATTTTTAATAGAATATTCACTAAGGGTGAATTCCCGGAAATCTGGAGAAATTCAATAGTTATTCCGATTTGTAAAAAAGATAAACCTAAGGAGTCAGTTACTAGTTACAGGCCGATATCACTTACCAGCTCTTTATGCAAATTATTAGAAAAATTTATATGCAATAGAATAGATTGGTATATAGAAAAACATAACTGCCTGTATGAATGGCAAAGTGGATTTAGAAAGGAGAGGAGCACTCGTGACAATCTTGTCTTCCTTGAAACTCATATTATTGAAGCGTTTAGGAACAATAGGAAGGTTTTAGCTATTGTACTCGATATCGAAAGTGCATTTGATCGCGCCTGGAGGAGACACATTTTGGACTCCCTAAAACAAAATGGAATAGATGGATACACCCTCAATTTTTTTCAAAATTTATTCAAAAATAGAGAGTTTCAGGTAAGAATTGGCACAACATTATCAAATAAAGTTATACAAGAGAATAGGGTCATACAGGGTGGCGTAACAAGTGCTTAATTATTCTGTATTTGTCTAAATGAGTGTGCAAAAATGGTCCGAGCCCCTGTTAAAGTTATGTTATACGCTGATGACGTGTTAATTTTTTGTGAAGGAAAAAACGTTAATGACATGCAAGAACTGCTGCAAGAAAGTCTTAATAAACTTAATTCCTGGTTTAAATCTCATGGTTTCACAATATCAGTCAGTAAAAGCAAAGGCATCCTTTTTTACCGGAGAAAATGCCATAATAATACCCAAATACAAATTGAAAATCAACCACTTGAAATTTCCGAGACTATAAAGTATCTTGGTGTCATATTTGACCAAACATTAAGCTGGAGCTCCTATATAAAGCAAATAAAAGCTGAATGCAAAAGATGCCTTAACGTTCTGAAGGTGCTGAGTAACACTAGTTGGGGTGCGGATAGGAACACTATGTTGATGCTATATAAAAGCTTCATTAGATCCAAATTAGACTACGGATGTGTGATATACGACTCTGCAAGTAGAAGAACCCTGGAAATGTTAGATCCTGTCCACCATGCTGGGATAAGGCTTGCTACTGGTGCATTTAGGTCCAGTCCTGCTCCTAGCATTCATGTCGAAGCTGGAGAACTCCCGTTGAAATATCGCAGAGCACAACTCACATTAACATACTTCCTTAAATTAAAATCCCGCACAAATCACCCCTTAAATGAAACTTTTTCAAAGATGAATTGGGAACGATATTATGGCAACAATACTGGTTTATCGAAAATACCATTCCCCGCTAGAGCTATTTTATTTCTGAATAATATAAATTTAAATGGATCAAGAATATTACCCGAAACCCAATCAAGTACTCCCCCGTGGCTATTAAGCTTACCTTATTTAAATATTAGTTTGGCTAACCACCTTAAGAAGCACACAATTCCTCAGATATACCTAACTAAATACCTACAAATTAAATCAAAATTCCCTCCATGTGACTTCATATTTACTGATGGGTCTAAAAATATATGCGGGGTTGGATCAGCTTTCTTAAATGACAGACATACCTATCAGTTCTCTCTTCCTGCCATTTGTTCCAACTTCACTGCAGAGCTCCTGGCAATAAAAATGGCACTTAATGTAACCATCCCAACTAAAAATTGCATTGTCCTTTGTACAGACTCCCTTTCATCAATCATGGCCATTAAAAACATTTACTCAAATAACGATATGGTTATTGATATTTTGAATAGAGTAACTGATTTTNGAAATTTTTAAATCTTAAAAAAAAAATCTGATTTGGATAAAGAAGCTAAAATAAGTCTTAAGACTTAGATGTTAAAACGTCTCTAAATATGTTCACGTAGGCTTCGACGGTCGTCAGATGTATTTACCGTTTCTTCTTCCGGGTTGAACCGTGTCAAATTGATGTTATTTACCGAGCTTTCGCACATTATGTGATGGCTTCTTCAGGGCTGAAAAGAGAATGAATTCAATTCTGAATTCTCTTTTCAGCCCTGAAGAAGCCATCACATGATGTGCGAAAGCTCGGCAAATAACAATTTGACACGGTCCAACCCGGAAGAAGAAACGGTTAATAGTCACTAAATATTTTTAAAATTCTCAGCAAAATAATTTGGAGATCTGATAGATATGGCATGCTTAAGCTCTACAGATCCCTTTTAAGGTTTGAAATAGATTATGGTTGCATAGCTTATGGATTAGCTTCTGAAAATATTTATAAAAAGCTAGTGTCCACAATACAGGCCAAAAAGAACTTCAATTAGAGCCTTCAGATCTAGTCCAATACAAAGTATTCTGGCAGAGAGCAAGGAACCAACTCTCAAATACAGAAGAGAACAGCTGATTCTAAGTTACTATACTTCAATTCTTTCATCAACAATGCACCCACTCAACAAAGTATTTAACAGAAAGTGGACTGATATAAACTGTCGACTAAAGAGGAAAAGCTTCACACATAGAGTAGGGAACACTTTAAAGGCTCTAAGCATTTCAGAGCCAATATATTAGTCAATAACCTTCCCTAAAATACCCTGGACAAATATAAATGTCAACATACAATTAAACACATTTTTGAAAAAAGGAGACAATTCCCAGAATACTTCTAACTAAATTTAAGAAACATTACTGCTATTGGGGAAAAGCAAAACAAGAGAAACTGTTGTATAAATCGGCTTATTTATAGGCTTAAAAGTTAAAAGAAAGTGATTGTTAAAAAATTTACAAAATACAATTCACCTGAAGAGCAACAAACTAATAAAGATTTTACAAAATTATTAATATATTGTTAATATATTATTAATATATAAGTTTAGAGCTACTTTTAGTAGATTAATTTTTTTTTTTTAGAATTTTTCTCAGGATCTTTTTTCTTTTAAAAGTTCTTTCTAGGATGCCTTTCTTGCATCTTGTAGGCGTAGTATATGACTTTGGACTTGATTACTGTATTACAGTGTCTGATCTTTGCATGGTGGGACAAGTACTTCTTTATGTGGTGGACGAAATCTACCATAAGCTTTCCAAAGTTTTTGTTAGGAAAATGTCTTTCTTTTTTTTTAACATAGAAAAAAACCCATATTAAAGAAAATATTTAAGAATGTAACTTATAAGCGCCACATTTTTGGAATATAGAAAACTGATTGATAGGAAGAGGGGTTTAAAAGAAAACCAATATTTATAAATGTAATGTCTTCTTTAAAATATGTGTTACAAAAAAGTTTATAGATCATAATATGTTATTATTATAACATTCAATTTTCAAATATTCTATAAAACTTTTACAAAAAATTTGTATTAAGGTAGATGTTAATGAATGTAACAATGAAGGTTGAGATCAGTAAGATACAAGATACAAGTACTCTTCACTCTGGTGTTCCAGAGAGTCTTAGTGATCTTACCTTATACACTCATTGCTCTCCCTGGCTTGTATAATCATATATGTCATTAATCTTTCTGTATCATTAACAAAATCTTCCTCCTTTTAACCATGAGAGATTATAATAGTGTACACATGTCCCGAAGAAATGAGGCTGTTAAATGTTTTTTTAAGAAAATCATGTTTGAGATCTTCTTATTAAAGTTTTAAAACCAATTTTATTAAAGTTTTAAAACAGAAATGTTTGTATCTTGTTTCACCTTATTTCTGATATATGAAAATGAGCAACCCACAGTCCAACCAGTTGGAGCAGTAAGACGGTAACAGTGACTTCAAGTGACTCAAAAGGTTTGAGAAATATAGATGACATCTGGCCTGAAGAGCAAGCCGAGGAATACTTTAATTTATTCTATCAGGCAGTCAGCCAAATATTTTCATGACTCGTTCTTGTTAACTCTCTGACTAGTTAGTTAGGAGGGAAATGGTACCTCACAATGACAAAGCAGTATTCCTGGTTCTTCAAAATTATAAATATGAAGAATCTGACTATGGGAAAGTTATTCATGATGGCCAGACAGCATTTAGCAGGCAAGACATCCCATAGACACTCTGAACAGGCTAGCACACAATTTCAAATTATAGAGACATCTGACTTTCGTGAATTTACCTATGAACATAGATTCAAGCTCATCCATAGCTCGCTAAAATTTCACCAGTTTAAAATAGCTGTTGAAGCAGCTGTTAAGGTGGCTAAGTCCTTACTCACCAAAAACCTGGCTTTACTTGTATATCGCAACACCCACATACCTGAGAGCTTGGGAAAAGTTTAGCAGAACTTAGTATGAACAGGAAGAGGAACTTTCTAGGGAGGGCCAGAGAGGAGAAGCCAATAGATGGAGAGTTGAGGAAGGAGAAGCCAAGATGAAAGCACTACAAGGAGAACTGCGACAATTGGCGAGGTGACCAGGGGCTGGAAGATGTCTGGATCACCGACTTAAAGAGGTTCGGCGAGGAAGAAGAATGAACCTCGGAGCTACCTAATCAAGACAGAGACTGGACAAGCCCCCTGGAACAACTAACAGCTTTCAATCTGGCAGTATTTAATAGGCTGTGTAAATGTTTCAAAGTATATTGTATTGTTACTATTGAAAGCCTTCTATAAAGAAATGATTCTTGATAATTCAGACAGTTATTTAACTTAACAAAATGTAAAAA